>JAOXJP010274053.1:0-19962 GCA_025762735.1 Platanus orientalis
TTTTCATTAATTAAAAGTTCTAGTACGAATTTTCTCTGCTTTGGTGAAGTTTAGGGTTTTTCCCAAACAAAGGAGGCGACGTGTTCTTCTCCTTGCTATTCCGCTGCGTCACTCAGTCTGCTTGTCTTGAATTGTATGGAACAGAAAATCCCATAAGAAAAGGAAAACAAAGAATCATAAGAAGAAAAAAAAATGAGAAAACCAACTTTTCACGACAACCAGACAGCTTAAAAATGATTTTTTTTTTTTTCAGAAAATTTGTCATGAAAAACTTTTCATGGCTACCAGACAGGGCCATAGTGAATATCCCCGTGGGTCAAGCCAACCTTACTAAAGGACCACACTAACCCGAAATTATTGATGCATCGGCGGACATCCTTCTCTTTGCAATCACTCGAGGATTGCCATGCTAGCAATCACCCTGGGGGTGTTTGTAGAGGGGTGTTCTTGCCCAAAGGATCCTCTACAATTAAAAGGTATGCAGTTACTTGGCGATCATATTCAGTACTTGACACGTTAAAAAAAAAAAAAACAGGTACTGTTTTAAAACTTCCACCCTTTTTTTGCTACGTTTTGTGCATTGAATATGACCGCCAATTAACTGCACACTTTCTTAACTATAGAGGATCCGATGTGGTGTTCTAGACCCATGCATTAACCCCAACACCCCTGTTTTTGTGGATTAATGTGCATACAACCCCTGCACTGCTTTGGGCCTAGCAATCCCCTACTTCTAGAGTTCTATATGAAATTTGATAATGCTTGTGGAAATTGGGATTCCATTTCTAAGCATCAGCTAAACAAGTCGAAGTAAATTCTACATGCAAAGAAAAACATTTGATAAAAAAATTATCATTGCACCATGTAATAGTTCTCTTCTTAGCTTATTACATATGTAACCATGCACAGGATATTATGGTCATAGACCCCTTTAGGTACTACAGAGATGCATTGACAGTCTGAGCTTCATTACTAGCAATTGCGCCAGCTTCAGTTAGCAAGGGCACAAGTTTCCGTTACCGGTGCTTTGCCTCAACAGCTGCATCACCAGAAATCTCAGGAATCAGTCAAATAGATGCAAACCACTTATGAAACTGGAAGAAAAATAGGGCAATTGAACAAGAGGTCATACTGTCACAGCCGCCTACATGATTTCCACCGATGAACACAATAGGGACAGTCCTTTGCCCGGTCCACCCCGCTAGTGCAGATTGAATATCACCTCCATCTCCTTCACCATATGGGGGAACAATTAATTATCAAAAAAAAAAAAAAAATGGTTTTCTCGCTGACCAGCCAGAGAAGTGTTTCTCAATACGTAGGCAGAAAGTATAGACCTTGTCTTTTATTCAAACTTTCCAAATTGAGCTACGAAAATGTTTACATAAGTTGTCCAAGGTGGTATACAACATGGATTATGAGATCTGAAATCTGCATCAGAAACTAGTTATTGCTCAATCAAAGTGAGGATATCCCCTGCTCAGCCCTCATTAGTATACAAGCAACACCACAGAATATCTTAGCATGTTGCCCCTATTGGAATACAAGCAGCACCACAAAACTCCTCAGCATATGCCAAGGATGGGCTGCTCATGTATCGCAATTGAAATTTTTGAATCTTTGGCACCCAACAGGAAACACAAATCCTGGTTTTGTTCCTGTGGCACGTTCAGTTCATATGGCAAGTTATCTGTGTATTTTCATGCAGTCAAGATCTGAATCAGCTATTTATTTAGCAAATTGTGATCTGTATGGTATCTGAAAGAGATCTCCTCAAAACAGAGCCAACAAGATTCAAACAGTCTACAGAACTGAAACTGTTAGCATTAGGTCCATATATAAAACTCTTTATTTTAAGCTTTCTGTCAAACATGTTGACGATCAAGAGGAAGCTCTGTGGATACATGGAGAGTATGTGAAATCTGTTGCCATTCAAAGAGGTGAAATCTCTACTAAACAAACAAGCCAGTTGACCAACCGGTACTTTTTGTAATTCCGTAAATGATGAGATTCTGTTATGTTTCGGTTTCATTTTGGGTTTGCTGGTTTATGTTTAGCGATGCCAATGGGTGTATAAACTGCAGAATGTAAATCCCCTCTACCCACAAGCTTGTGCCCTCCCAACCATCACCACCACAAAAAAAGGGTCAAATTCACAAGCATCTAAAAGCTTTTTAAGTCCTGATGAAAACTGGCTTGCTACTGAAATCTGCTAATGCATTTTCATAGACAAGTTCTGATGCTAGAAAAATGAATACAAAATATATGCCAAAGGAAATAATAATAATAATAATACAAAATATTATTCACAATATATGGCAAAGTACACTCACTTTCCACATTCAATTCGATGGTCTTGTAAGTTGCTCCTAGCTGCGAGAACAACTGCTTAACACTCTTGCAATATCCACATGTCGTCTTACTGCAAACAAGGGGAAAAAAGGACTAAGAAAGTTGAAAAATTCCATGTGAAACTGGGCAATCAATGAAAGCAGAAATTTGGTAACCGTATCAGCATTAGGACACAGAGGACATATCTTCATGGAATAACAGTCTTTTATAAAAAATAAAAAATAAAAAAGGATTAATTACATAAAACACCCCTGAACTATTTGATAATTTACTGTCTCCCCCCTCATCTATCAATAATTACAAAAAACCTTTATTAGAAATATTCTGGTTATAGAAATTAGGATGGCAGTGATTTTACCACAATACCCATTGTTTTAAACTCATTTTAAACAGTAAAATACAATTTCCAAAATTCCAAAAAATAAAATAATGCCATGTCCTCCCATTCTTGGTATAGAGAATCTCGTCCATTAATGCCATGTCCGCTCCCGACGCCGACGTGTCTGAGGGGGTCCTATTTCTAGGACATTATCGACCTAGTGTACATCTGCGAATGGAATGGCCTGAACTATGTAGCCAATTACTGGAGGCAGGTGGTCCAAATCAATGATTATCAAAAGAGCCGGTTTGTGAATCAGGTGATGTCATCCATGTTCAACACCGTCTCCAGTAAAAAGATCACAATTCTTGGATTTGCCTTCAAGGATAAGGGTGACATGAGGGAGACGTGATGCAGGATATATCTAGAAAAACCATAAATTAAAAGAAGAAAGAAAGTCAAAATTCAAATTCTGGAAAATTCTTAGCAGTGGTGTGAAATGACCAAAATACTCTTGACTGTGAGTTAGAAAATTTTGTACTCAAATAGAGTGAATTTTATGTCTAAGATACACCACTGTTCTAAATTTCGTCAAATTTGAAGTTGATTTGGTTTGTGAAATTATATTCATAAATTTGTTGTTATTAAGTTTATGTGAAAAAACCAAAAAATTAGAAATCGGGAAAGAAAAAGAAAAAAGGAGAAAGAGAAAGGACGATAAAAGAGTAAGAAAAAAAAGAAAGAAAAAATTACTTACTCATGGAAGAGGAGAGAGGAGACAGGATACTACATCTCAAGAGGAGAGAGAATCATGGGATACCACACCCATTTTTCAAATATTCATCTTCAATTGATTTACTTCATACGTAAAAGGGCCTTTAAATATACATTACATTGAGAATAAAATAAATATAACCCAATATTCTAAATCTTCTAACTAAAATAGACTTGCCAAATAAGAAAAAACTTGTAAAAAAAAAATCTTGGTTAGCATAACATTTGGCTTGTTGGCCAAGTTATTAGGCCCTACAAGATCTAAAACAATCTCCTAAAATCTTTTAACTAAAAAAGTGGTTGTTATCTAGTCAGCATGGGCGCCACAAAATTCCAAATTCATAAAAAAAAAAAATTTAAGGGCTGTCAACCAGCTATTTGTGGGCCCCATTCGTAACTTTAAATCAGTAAAAAAAAACCTTAATATTGCTTGCACGATTTGGCAAATGAGCCCCCACTTATTTGGCTATTTTTTAATAGTCAAATAATTCAAAAAAAGTGTCCAATCGTGCCCTACAAATCCTACCACAAGGATACTTCTAATTATTACATTTGACTCCTTAAAACTAACAAAATTATAAAAAAAACTTGGTCATAAAAAGGCCTTATTACAATTAAGAAAACACTTAAACATAAAATTAAAAGGCCATAACTACTATCACAAAACGTGGGATTACCCATGATCGTCCAATTTCTTTTTCTTGATTACATATGCTCCTGTACCATACTCTCCAGGTTTGAAAAAGTTCGACTACTAACTTGTTGAAATAGAATCTTCAAATTCGATGATGAAAACTTTATCTTGAGAGTCTTCAATTAGTTGGGGTAGCAACATTGATTGGATCATAAAGGAGACCACAATGTGACTATTTTGAGTCATGCTTGCTTCCTTGGGTTGTAACTTGTTGTCTTCTACATGTTCTTCCTTTTCCTCAATCTTGTCTTCAATTGGTGGTTCATCTTGAGGAGAAAATGAGTCTTCAATTGATGTGTCTTCATTAGTTGGATCCACTTCTCGAGAAGTTTCTTCGTTTAGTATAGGATCTTCCTTAGGTACAAAATCTTTCTTTAAATCCAGTTGTTTCTGTTGGAGAGGTCATTGTGAGTGTATTTGCATTTGATAGTATATACCAAGATTGATAAATTTGAGGACACATATCTCATGGTTGTAGCTAACACGTCATTGTTCAATCCATGATTTTCCAAACACAATAATACGGCTCTCTAATGGAATGAGTTTACATGCAACACCATCTTTGTAAGGTCTATGTCCAAATGGACGAACGAATCATTCCTTGTTGCCAACAAAGACTCCGATCTTCCTTAACCAATAGGATCTTCTCAGTCATACCTTTAGAAATTAGGTTCTCCTTATCTTTGTCACTTGTTAGAACCCTAAACTTCCTGAATGGGAGTTCGAACTTGGTTCTAACCTTAAGCATCTCCAAAGGATTTTCTAAGACTACAACTAGGTAAAACTAATAGTAAAATCAAAAGCTCTGATAGCAAATTTGATGTAGGATATGTCTAGAAAAAACACAAATTGAAAGAAGAAAGAAAGCCAAAATTCAAATTTTAGAAAATTCTTAGCAGCAGTGTGAAATGACCAAAATATCCCTAACCATGCATAAAAAAAATTGGCGCTTAGACAGAGAGAATCTTGGGTTTAAGATGCACCATTATTCCAAATTTCGTCGAATTTGGAGTTGATTTGGTTAGTGAAATCATATATGTATGTTTGTTGTTTTTAAGTTGGCACTAGAAAATCAGAAACATGGAAAGAAGGGCAAGCGGCCCAGTGCATGAGGCTCCCACTAACGCGAGGTCTGGGGAAAGAAAAAGAAAGAAAATAAAGAAGGAAAAAGAGAAAAGAAGATAAAAGAGAAAGAAAGAAAAAATTACTTACATAAGGGGGAAGAGAGAAAAATGGGATACCACACCCCAAGAGGAGAGAGAAGAGAGGGTATACTACACCCACCCCTAAGGATTTGGTGAGACCACCTAAAGTGAGTCTAAGGTGAGAATGACATTATGAGCCAACACATCAATGCCAAAAAGTGAAAAGCATCCCCCAAAAAGTGTAAATCACTTTTTCAGCGTTGATGTGTCGGCTCTTGATGTCATTCTCACCTTAGGCTCACTTCAACACACACTTGTCTTTTTTTTCAAGTATTCATCTTCAACTAATCTACTTCATTATATTGAGAATAAAATAAAATAAAATCCTATATTCTAGATCTTTTAACTAAATTAGACTTATAAAATAATAAAAAACTTCTAAAAAAAATAATCTTGGTTGACACAATATTTGGCTCATTGGCTAGGTTATTAGGCCCCACAAGATCTCAAACAATCTTCCAAAATCTTCTAACTATTATCTAGTTAGTATGGGCCCCACAAGAAAAACCGAAATATTTCCAAAATCTGGAGAATAGCTATGGGTCTCATTCTTGACTTTAAAATAGTTCAAAAAAACCTCAATATTGCTTGCATGATTTAGCAAATGAACCCCCACTTATTTAACTATTTTTACAGTCATATAATTCAAAAAAAAGTGTCCAATCATACCCCACAAGTCCTACCACTATGATACTTCTAATTATTACATTTGACTCCCTAAAAATAACAAAAATTATAAAAAGACCTTGCCATAAAAAAGTCTTATTACAATTAAGAAACATCTAAACAGAAAATTAAAAGGCTCTAACTACTAGAGTACAAAATGTGGGACTACTCATGATCATCCAATTTCTTTTTCTTGACTGCATATGCTCTCGCATCAAGACACCATGGGTGAAAGATCAAGTGGCTTCTCAGATAAAAGCTCTTTCAAGTCGAAAGGAAGATTTATGAGACTATGGAGAAAGGTTCCATGCTGCATTCTTCGTTATTCTACATAGCCCCATTATTTGTGCTGAGATATCGCCGATTTTCAATAGTCTTTTGTAGTACAATTTGAAGATCAGTGGTATTGGAGTTTTTGTAGATCTTTTGTTATGGTGGGAATTGATGAACAATCGTAATGCTTACAACAATTGTGGTGCAGAGTTTGAAGATTCTTGCTTAGCGGCACAAGTGTCAATCTCCTAGAGAGGGGCTAATCAAAGAAGAAACAGAGAAAGGGAGAAGGTTAATCCAACCATGGGCTAATCAATTCATCATTTGAACGGTATTGATTGGGTCTAGTATAGCTCCCATGAGTTCATTTTTTGGACCGTTAGATAGGAATATACTCATGATGGGACATTAGTACAGTTTTTTGTAAACTTTTATAGGGACAGAGATACTTTTGTCTTTATATGGACTAGGGGCACTTTCTTCATCAAAATACACTCCCATGTGACATAAGAGTAGTTTTGGGTTTAACCATTAATTTTTGGTCATGTGATTCTTTTAACTAATGGTCAATGACGAACAATTGATAGCAAAGCGTTTTGTGAAGATCGGGGGGGATTTGTATATTTTCAGATAGTTTAGGAGTGGTTTTTGTAATTAACCCTAAAAAATATTAAGAAATTATATGAATTCACTATAACACAATTATCCTATACAAGTACAAAACATTAATTTTAAACCTGGTTCGTAGGTGTCTTCAATGTTCAATGAAATACAAAAGCTATAACATGAACTTTAAAGTACAAACTAACTCAATATACCAATAGTTCTTTTGTTTTACCCTTTGGGCTGTTGGCTCTTTTGGGGAATGCTCATCCCCTTAATGAATTTTTCTTTTATCAAAAACAAAAACATAAATAAATAAATTGTTGGACACTTACACTTTGAAATATCCAAAGAACTACATAATTGTGGGACTAGATTGTTAGGTAGGTTTAAGGATTAGGTCATTTGTTGTTGAATTAGGATATGACTTCTTATTTTGGTTGCCAAAAGATTATAATTAATAAGGTACGTGTAGTGTTTGTTAGAGTTGGAAGTATCATAAGAGGGGGGAGATTTAGTGATTCTTGCTTTATTTAAGATGGTATTAGAGCAGGTTTGAGGTCACGAGTTCAAATCCCCCTATGGATGCAATTATTCTCCTAGGTTTAGCACCTAGTTCCCCCGTGTTCAATGTCCTGCAGTGCCCAACCTAAGGGGGAGTGCTGAAATATTATTGTTGTGGGAGCATACCATGTCAAGAAAAAGAAGCTTAAAGACCATGGGTAGACTTAGGGGTTTTCATTGTAATAAGACCTTTTACTGACCAATGTGAGGTTTTAAAATTATTTTTGTTTTAAGGGTTTTGATGTAATAAGGAAAATTTTGCGAAAAAGCTAGGGAATTTAGTGGTACTCAACTAGCCATGTTTTTGGCTTTTTTGGACTGTCAAAGTCAACATAATTAGGGCCTACACACAGCTTGTCGTACAGCCCAAAAGTTGAGTCCAATTAGGAGATTTTTAAGAGTCCTAGTGGGGCCCAACAGCTTTGGTCGTACATCCAACTGTGAGTCTAAATAGGAGTCTTTAAAAGGTCAATAAGTAGGGCCCAATAGTCCTCGTCGACAGCCCATAGTTTGGGTTATTTTATGAGTCTTTTTTTTTTTTTGGAATCTTATCTTATTTTAGTACTTGATTTAGTTTAAGAAAGTTGGTCAAAGAAAAAATCCTAGAATCTAGGAAGTCTTAGTTAATTAGGACTCTTATGTGTTTAAGACTTTATAAAGCCTATTTAAGGCACTCTAACTATTGAATGAAAGTAGAGTTGATTATGAAATTTTGAATTGTGAATGGGTGATTGTGGTTGGTGACTAACAACCCCTATCTTTTCTCTCTTTGGGTTGAGTCGTGGACTCCCCTTATCCTCTCTCTCCTCTCCTCCATTCTTCATTGCTCCTCCACGAGTAAGTATCTCTTCCTCCCTCTCTTTTCTCTCTTTCTCCTCCTTCTATTTCCCCTTCTCTCTATTTCTTCCTTTCTTCTTCTTAGTTCCCCTTTTCTGTTCTCTGGTTTTCTGAAATCAAGAACAAATCTTTCTTGATCTTCTTGAATCCCAACCTGTCAAACCCCATTACCCTTTGTTGTTTTCCTACTATAGTCTCACAATTTCTTTCTTCCAAGCCTTGCGGTAACCCTACTTCCCTTGATCCTTGTTGATCTCCTTCAAGAACCCAATTTCCCACTTGTTTACACCCCGTGGCACCTGCAGAAAACAACCCCTATAAAGTCTCAATCTAACTCATTGTCGTGGCCTAGACTTGTCCCAGGTTATAGCTTTTTTTATCCCATCTAATACCATTGATTTCAACCCCAAATCAGTCCCCGATCTAACCTTATATAACAGTCCCAGGTTACTCTATGTTCGAGTACCCTGTTTTTGTCCCCAATTAGCCTACAGTTTTCCCCTTCTTTAAGCCTACCCGAAAGCCTAAATTGACCCATATATAACATCTGCTCATACAGCCATATTACCTTCACTTAACCAAGCCTATTTCTACCCTTCTTGAGCCCTACACGAGTCCTCCTTTGTGCATCCAACACTAATTCTTCTGCAGTAGTGTTTGGTCCCTACCTTCTTATACCTTTTGCCCTTCTAAAGTTCCATAATCAGTCTTATGTTTCAACTTATTTCAACCATTGTTTTACCCAACTAATTTCATCCTATTTCTCCTCTAATTCTCTGCAGATTTTCAGTCCCTTTCCTAGACTGATTCTGCATCAATTATAAGTATATTAACTCATCCCTCTCCTACAACCTTAGGGTTTTAGGAGAGACAGTTAATTGCTTTATTTAAGAACTTCCTTGGAAGTGGTGATTTTATTTTGTAATCCTTCAATTTGAAATTATCAGTTGTATTGTACTCCCTATATTCCCTTGGGTAAAGGGTATTTGATGATTGAAAATGAAGTCTTTGAAGTATCATAAGCAAGGTTCAAAATGTCGGTTAGGCCAAAATAAGACATATATTGGAAAAGTTGGAAATGTCGAAAAGAAACATCGTAAAAGTTGTGAAAATTTTTACAAGACTTAGAAAGTTCATTAGGTTCAATCTGAGTTCGAGGGAGTATGTTCAGTTTTGGGATGATGCTTGGTGTAGTCCTATAGTCCTTAAGAAGGAAGTTAATTGCATTTACTCAATTGCTAATGTTAAATTAGGCACGATGGCGAATTTTTTGATTCAAGGGGGGTGGGACTTGGAATGTTTCCTTGAGAAGAAATTTAAATGATTGGGAATGGGATCAATGGTTGAGGTTTTTGAGTTGGCTAGAGGAGGTTAGGATAAATCCCGAGGGGAAGGATAGTTGGGTTTTGGAGCTTTCTAATTCAGGTCATTTTACTGCTAAATCGTTTTACAATAGTTTGGTCCCTAGTCCCCACTTGGATTTCAATTGTAAATATATTTGGACCTTGGGTATCCCTTCAAAGGTCAAATTCTTCCTTTAAACTGCGATTCTGAATAAGATTCTTACCCTTGATTGCTTGAAGCATCAAGGTTGGAATTTGGCAAATAGGTGTATGTTGTGTATGTGTGAGAATGAGTCAGTGAATCATCCATTCATCCATTGTCAGATGGTGAGGAAGGTTTGAACGTTATTTCTTGCTTTTCTTAACATTCTTTTGGTTTTCCCTTTTAGTTTCAGGGATGTTATCAATGGCTATGGCTTAGAGAGTTGGAAGGCATTCATAAGATTATTTGGTTAGCTCTTCTGGGTGCTATCTGTTAGGCTGTTTAGAAAGAGCAGAATAATTGTATTTTCAAGAACAAGGCTGTTCCCATTGATAGTCTTTTAGTGCGGGTGTTTAAGCTCGTTGCTGATTGGGTGTCTACGTTTAAAGATTTTGAGGAGGTAGAGTGGATCGATTTCTGTTGGGGTCTAGCTGATTTTGTTTCCTCCATTTTCTTGTTGGTTTTTGTTTTGTTTGGATGTTGTTCACCTTAGTCGTGAACTGCCTCTACTTTGTTTTTTTTTAGCTTGTTGTAGCTTTTTGTTCTCTTTGGGTTCCCCCTTTAGAGTATATTGGTACCTTTTTCAAAAAATTTTGAAAAAACTTAAGAAGCATATTATAATCTAACTTCAAAAGCATAAATGAACAACTAGATTCATTAGGAATGATAGCTTATTTTAATACATAATTATAGCTTATTTTAGTGTACTTGTATGATATTCTTTAAAAGTATACATGAATACATAACGGTTGACAAACATATTATAATCTAACTAGATAAACATAAGGGAACAAGTAGATTATCTTCATTTTATTCTTTTTTCTCTTTTCCTTCTTCTTCTCCCTCCTTTACTTTCTTTGGAATTTATTATTTTTCATATAATATTTTAGCATAATAACACAATATCGACATTAGGCAATAATACACTACAAAAGGGAAATACTCACGCATCACGTCGACATTGTACATCATATCGACCGAAAATTGAAGTTTTATAATGCATTTATTGTTTCATGTCAGCATAGGGATATGTCGTGTCGGCCCTAATAGACACGAACATATTTTAGGAGAAATATAAAACATTTTGAGACATTTAATACCATGATCATAAGAGGGGGAGGGTGGTTCAGTGATTTCTCGTATAGTAAAGATATTACTTCCTTGGAAGTGGTGATTTTATTTTGTAATCCTATAGTTTGAAATTTTAAGTTGTATTCTACTCCTCAAATTCCCTTGGGTAAAGGGTATTTAATGAATGAAAATGAAGTCACTTCCGTCCTGTTATCCCTAATTTTCCAGTCTGCAGCTATCAATTAACCGATTCTTCTATTTCGAGCATTTTTCTGGCCTAAATGATGGAAGAATACTTATCCACTCATAAATAATGATAGAAGTTCATTGAAACTGCTATGACTCCGTGATTCATGGGAAATTACAATAACATCCATGGTTCCAAAGAGTTACAGACACCAAAGACTTGTCCAAATTTCTAAACTTACCATGCGTTTGGTTTTGGATGAACCCAACTCAAGGTTGTCACTAGGGCACTCACTGATTTTCGCTGAGCTCACCCACAAAGAAATTTCTGGTGTTCATTCAGTTTCTAGTGAGGAGATCAAGGATGATTCTTTCACAAATTGCTTAAACAAATAAAGAGGGCTGATGTCAATGCCAACTTTGTTATACCACAGACCTGGGTTCTAAAACCTTATTCACCTATTAATTACACCCACTTGCTTATCACAAAAAAAAAAGTGAGCAAACACAAGGAAAATGAATCTCTTTTCAATTCCTCATTAGTAACGTTTTATTTGACTATTGAATAACAATTGCAAATATTCATGATTTATGATATTCAAACTAAACCAGTTATTGTTCTAAGGAAGAAGCAAGGGCAAAGAAGAAGAAAACCCAACAATAATAGCGCCTGTTGTCCAATAATAATAGTGATACAGATTCTATCGAAATAAACACAAATCCAAAACAGAGAATAGAAGTTGAAGAAATGAAAGACGATGAAAATTAAACGAAAGAATGGAAGAGATGTAGATAAATGTAATCAGGAACCAACCTAAATACGATGACAGGGTTGGATGAAACGATCTCCTTTGCCTTCGATAGCGCCATTTCTAATGCTACTCTGCCTTTTTCCTGCTCAAACTGAAAAATCCCTCCCGTTTTATTTCTTTCTGTTCTTATTCCTTTCTCTTCTCACTCCTTTTAAGTGACAATGAAACCCTTTGTTCCAAGTCCCCTTCTCTCTCTAAACTTTCTGCTCCTAAGTTGGTCTGTTCCCCCATATTATTACATCATAGGCTGACACGAGATGTGTTTTCATTTTTTTAGTATGGCCCAGTTGTTGGGAACGGGCCTGAACCAGTGAGAACCGAGCAGGCGACAACGCTGTTCGATGCCCCATGGGGCAAGACAAAGGGGGTGGGGCCCATCCACCCCCTTGTGTCTTACCTCATGGGGAGTCACACAAAGGGGCATCGTAGAGGATATCAACCCTTGTACACCCCTAGGGATTCGACTTGGGGGTTGGCGATGGTGATTAGGTGTTGGTGATGGCGATGGGGCATTGACGACACCCCTAGGGAAGGGTTGATATCCTTTGCAATGTGAAGATTTATGTCGGGCTTGGAGCCGTTATTCATGGGGCGCTAGGTGCAGTCAGGTATTGACAAAGTACCTAGCTCCCCATGAATTGTGACTCCAAGCCCTGCATAAATCTTCACGTCAAATAGGATATTCCCCTAGGAAAAACAGATGTCGTGGCCACCCAAGCATATTCACGTCAAATAGGATATTCGCCTAGGGAAAATAGATGTCGTGGCCACCCAAGCATAGGACATTGGTGATGTTTTAAAGTATTTATTTATTATAATTATTATTTCCTTAAAATTACAAATATCCATTGCTTATCTTTTATCTTTTGAGGGAACGGTGTGTCATTTGATTTTTGTAAACAAGAATTTAATCAATTAATCCAATGCATCTGAACTGATCCAACCGTCGTTTTGTTCATATTAGAGACAAATTTGGGAACAAAACATTTGCTCCGGAAACATAATGAGAGCAAACCCTTCCATATCCCTCTCAAACTTTTTGTGACCAATATTGATGTGATCAATGTGTGTGACCACACCACTAGCTAAGACATGGTATGTACAAAAAGTGTTAAAAAAAAAGGAGCAAATGTTCTGTTTAGGATGGTGTCTTGGATACCAAGGAACGACACACTTTGCCCATTTTCTTCCACGTGTCATCAGTAGGTGTTGTTGTCCCTTAGTGTCCAAGACACCATCCTAGACAGAACATTTTCTAAAGGTACTCAATTGAAAATTAGTGCCAAAAAAGCACCAAACTCAAAAACACATCAGGCTTCAGTCTATGGTACACATTCAAACTAATTTGAAGTCCTTGCCCATTTTATTCCATGTGAAGTCCCTTGATGTTTTGGACACCAAATCTTGGATAGAACATTATTTCAGTTAAAGATCATCTTGTAGATTACGATTTTGAATCATCTCCAATCTGAATGGACATATATCACTCCATTATGAATTAGTATATGACATGGTATTTGAGCCAATACACATGGGTCAAAAGAGGATATAACAATAAATATACAATGGATAAGTATTGAGTAATTGTTAGAAATATGTGTCATGACAAAGTCATTCACATAAAATATAAGCATGATTAAATAATTATTTATATAATTATAACTATTTATTCTATCATCATATGTATATGTTTCTTTATATGGATAATTATTTGATATAATTATATGAGATGAGTGGTCTTCAGGTAATATAGTTGGATATCAGAGACATTAGAATGTGTGGAAAGATATAATAATCTAATTCTTATAGACCTGAAAACTTATAGCTATGAGTGATATTGGACACATCATTTATAGGGCTGTTACGTGTAACCTGTCATATGATGAAGTGATGTAAGTCACTAGAGTGAGATTCTAAGTTTGCATGTGGATGCATTATATAAATGCATTAAAGGAATCTATTATAAACACACTTTGTAAAATATCACTGTCATGATAAATGTTGTTCATATTTACAGACTTATCTTTAGACTTGAGGGATTTCTATTTTTCTAAGTTCTCATGTTTGTTATTTTGAGTTACGAACCAGTGATGCCTAATTAGAGGCTATATTATGGGTAATTTAGATAGCCTACATGATACTTGAAATGATGCAAATTCCCAACAAGGAATCCACTTCCCTTAAGTGGGAGAATATTTAGTTTAGAAAATACATGATTTAATTGGACATGAAAATTTAGCGCTAATAGTTCTTAATAAAGTGTTTGTTAAATGTTTTCAAATTTATATTATAATAGATATATTTTATTTTGTAAATGATTTTATCAAATAAATATTTTTAAATGTCCAATTGATTCATTAAGTTCCTAATGATAATGTTCTAATGACCATAGAAGTTAAACATAATTATTTTATCATCATGAAAGCCATTAAGGAATATTGTGTAGTGAAAGGATATATTTGTGAAACATCTATAAGAAATGACCTTATTGTTATTTTCTTATCTTTGAGAGTTCAATTACAGTATGTAATATAGATTATTGCAATTAGTGGTGTGTCAGTTTATAATTAATAAAAGAAGTGTCTTTAATGTAGTTTGACTTAATTAAGGATACTGGATCCCACAGCCTAAGGATAAGAATCTCATAAGGATCTCACATCTCTTAGGGTTACTTTGGCTTCTTAAATATTCTATAAATAGATGTATTCACGTTCAGATAGGATCCTGTAACTTTTATAGAGTTAGGAGAAGCACCTAGAATTCTAGAATAAATATGGATGCTTTGGAAACTGAGTCAAATCATCTTCTTATGTTTAGTTTAGCCATTGAAGTATTCTTCTTAATTTTCTTTCATTAAATCTTAGGATTTTATATAGTGCTCATGAGAGAAATAATATTCATGATATGTATTTTTATAAAAATTAATAAACAATTAAAGTTTTTTCGAAGAATCGAAATAACAGTAATTAGTGCAACATTCGTCACATCCTGAACGAAGGCTAGAGTGGTACTTGTCCATTTAGATCAGAGATGATGTGAACTCTGGACCAAACTGAAAGGTCAATTGTTTCAAAATTTGAAATAAATGTTTTGTGACTAAATAGTCTATGATCCTTTGTCTATACAGTACAGGCTTACATGGGATTACACATGTCAAAAAATGTTTCTTAAGAAAGAGGCACCAAATTTAGAAACACATAGTCTATTGCGTGGTCACAAAGAGTCACATAAAATTTTGGTCACAAAATTGACCAAACAAATTATGGCACTCAGATGGCTTAGCATCAGAGAACTTGAACCTTTTAAGAGGCATTTCGCTAGAAGAGAATGATTGTCTGTTTTGAGACAGACCTTTAAAGGCATGCCAATGAGTGACACATGATGAGTTTTTGAATTTGATGTCTTTTATTGACCACCTACTTTTTCAACTAAATACTTTTTTTAGACCCTTTTACCCCCCAAAACAACACATGTTTGTTTATAATTCACCATATACACTACAAAGGCATTTTTATCACAGAACCTGACTTGTACTGTTGCTGGAGTTCCAATCAGATCCTCTTTTGTCCACAAGATTTCTTGTGATTAGGAAAGGCACCTGGAATACCAAAAAAAAGTGAAAATCACCTTCACTTTTTTTTAGGATACATGTGCCTTTCTTTTGGCAGTGAGGATTTTCTATGCCAATGATAACCTCTGCCGAGGTCAAGGGCAGCCACATCAGTGTTAGAAGTGATTTACACACGCCCCCAAAAAGTGAAAATCACTTTTGACGCTGATGTTTCCACCCGTTTGACCTTCAGCGGAGGTTAGAGGAGGATAGGGTCAGCGTATAAAATCCAAGCCGCTCTTTTGGCCTCAAGAAATCTTGTGCTCAGGAGAGGATCCGGGTTATGCAAATGCTTTTCTTCTCCTTAATTTTTTTTTAATTATTAAGATTTTAAACGTCTCAAAGGTTTGGAAAGGGTGTTAATGGGCGAGTTTGGTTGAAACCCTTGTCACACACCCTTTTATTTGTTTTGGTTGAAACCCATGACATAAAAACAAGAATGTCAAGCCTAAATTGCATTTTGAAACATGTCCAAAAATAGCCAGCGTTGTGTAAGATTACCAATTTTATTTATAAGCTTTCTAATCACAATAATAGATAAAACCGAAATCAACAACTAATCTCATTATAAATATAACTATTCAGCTGATTTGAATTCTAAAAGCAATTATTGGCAACTGCCTTAGCTTGAGAAAGCAACGGCATGAACTTCCCTACCTTGTTTATGGATATCATCGCTGCAACAACAGTTAAAAGAGAACATCATTAATAAATAGATTAATAGAACAACCAAATAGTAACTTAGTAGAGCTGGTCCTCTAGTTGTATCTACAACAAGAAGTGGAGAGGGGAAGGATTGAAATCATATTGTCGCAACCACCAATGTGGTTGTCAACACAAATTTTGTTTATTGAATAAGCACCAAATGTGAAGGCAAATTACAAATATGAATAAAAATTAAATGGGTACAACTCTCTTGGATTACACCCTTTAAGTGAGTGCGACATCTGATTAATTGTCAACGTTGAAGGTGAGGGCCTGATGGCGTGTTTCTCGGCTTTAGTTGTGTTGATGTGACTTTCTTCTTCATTCTGCGCTTTACGCTCTTTCGGTTGTAAAAGGAATTTCTCTTCTAAAAGGGTCTTTGTGTGGCTTGATCTCTTTTGAAAAATTGAACTTCAAATGCTTTGAATATTGGTATAGTTTTTCTTCACTTTAGTCTTCACTCTTGAGAGACTTCTTGGAGAATAACTTTAGTGGAAAGCTTTTGAGAGTTTGTGAATCTTTTTTCAAGTTCAAGTCTTGGTTATTTATAGACTCTAAAAATCTTGATTGATGGAAAGTCTTGTGCCACTTGTCAACAATTGAGATGATTTTATCTCATTCGATCTTTATCTCTTATTTTGGTAAAAGATTGGATAAAGCTTCAAAATTTCTCTTTGGTTATAAAGTTGCCACATGTGTAACTAACCTTTGAAGATAAGATTCATATCTTTCTTGATCTTCATCTATTCTTTGAAAAGAGATTGAATGGACCTAAATACTTTTCTTGAGTTGTGGGCCCACTAATGGGCTTGGAACACTTGGATTTGCAGCCCGTGGGTCATTGTTTATGAACCCATATTTATGCTTCAATGAGCTATCCATATGGGTTTTAGGCCCATTTGTAATCTTTAAGCACTTATTGTAATTTGCACATGTATAGGCCCTTATTTATAATTTACAAAAATTTTAAGTGCCTACAGTAGTTCTGCCTATAAATATGTTCGGGATGGTTCATTGTTTTGTCCATTATTTTATTTCCTTTCCATCACCTTCATTATTTGTTTAAAAATATAAAAAAGTGAAAAAACCCATTACTGAAGCAAAAATATATAAAGCGACTAAGGCCTAGTCTGGTTGCCATGAAAAGGTTTTCTCATGACAATTTTCTCTAAAAATCATTTTTAAGCTGTCTGGTTGTCATGAATAGTTGGTTTTCTCATGTATTTGTTATGATTCTTTTCTTTCCTTTTCTTGTGGGATTTATTTTCTATTCTTTTCTTTTATATTCTATACAATTCAAGGCAACCAGACCGAGCCTAAGAGAGAAAGAGAAGAAAAAAAGAATGAAATGGAAAGACAGCAACACAATTTATCAAATCTGGTCATTCGTAGTCGAAAATTAGTTCTTTGTCAATCCATCAGGACACAAACCAAAGTAAAAAAATGCTGTTATGCTTAAATTCAAAGTTCAAACAAGACCCGTTTGAATTCACTGCCGCCGCCTCTCAAAAGATTAGACATATATATTAGTAATGTAGCAGAAATAGATATATGTAACGAAACAAATGTTATTTGATGAAAGAGTCTCTATGAGCAATTATAAACTGACATGTGTCATAGATATAAATATATCCACTGCCTGTACATTATAAAAAAAGTTAACGGTTAAAATATAAGAAGAACATGGGTCTGGATTAGGGGTGTCAACAAGAATTAGCCTCAACAGAATTATGCTCTAGCTTGGCTCATCACTCATGCTCATCATCAGCTAAAGGTGCTAAGCTCAAGCTCGGCTTGATAGATTGAGGCAAGTTTGACACAATTAAAACTAGGCTCACCAAATATGAATTGTTGATACTATATTCAGCGTCTCTTTTGTTGGTTAGATGATATTACTACACAAAACATAGGACCATTACTGATCAGCCGAACTTTCAGTGAGCAGAGCCTAGTACGGTTCGGCTTAGGTTCACTTAAAAAAGGTCAATTGGAGGCTCTGGCTTAGCTCTTTGATCTTCAAACAAGGTTCAAGCATAATTCATGATGACTCAAACTCAAGCTGAAGCGAGCTTGCTTGGCTCATTGACAGCCCCCCCACTCTTATCTTCTGCAACAACCCAATCCATGAACATATAATATATAGAGGGAGAAAGAGAGATAAGGGAAAGTGGAAGTGATACTGTATTTCTTTTCACATGGACTGGTCTCCGTGGTGTTAATAGCTAGGAGGCCGATTGGGCTACCTTCTTAGTTTCCCAATCAGATCCTCTTCTGCCCACAAGTATTCCTGTGACTAGAGAGGTGGACACATATTCCAAAAAGGTGATTTTCACTGATTTAGAGGTATGTGTTCACCTCTCTAGTTACAAGAATACTTGTGGGCATGAGAGATCGGAACTATTAGTTTTGATCTCTTGTGGGTACCGTTTGGTCCAAATCCTGCTAGCAAGGAAGAAGCCAGCAACATCCGTACAAGTAATAGCATGGCATCACCAGGGCCCTTTTGAAAGGAGCTGTATCCTCTGTGACGCCTCATGGTGAGCCACATGTGAGCCGAACAAAGGGGTGGGGACCATACACTTTTTGCAGGGTCTCACCCCCTTTGTGTTTTGTCTCACAATGAGGCGTTGCAGATAGGGCAGTCAATTGGGCCACGCTGGCCCGAAGCCTGACTTGGCCTGCCCAAAAATTGGGTGGGTTGGGAAGGTTGAGTTTTGGGCTCAGGTCCAAATATTAGGCCTGGACTAATCTTCAAGTTGGACTCAAGTCCAAGTTATTTCAACTTGATGCCCAACCTAGTCCGAAGTGAATAAAATATGAAACTAGCCCGAAGCCTGAAAAAAAATTATTTTTTGATTTATATTTTTCATTGGATTAATTTGAATGGTAAAAAAAAATTATTATTAAAGCTCTAAAACTTCTAGTAATTTGGATGATAAAAATGTAAAAGGGTTTAGTCGTTAAAATAAAGCAAATAAATTTAAAACATTTACCAACAAACATCGTTGAGTGCTTAAGAGCATAATATTTTTGTATTTAAATGTTTCACTTCGATTTTGGGCTGTCTAAACTTGGGCCGAAGCCCCAATAATTACAATGGACCGGACTCAAGCAAAGGAACTTGGGCTCAGGCTGGAGTTTTATACTTCGGGCTGGGCTCTGGTTGACTCCTGCCTGGCCCAATCCGACTTGATTAACAGCCCTAGTCACAGAGGATACGAGTCCCTTTTGAACCAGTTGACACGGTTGACGTGGTGATTATTTGTTTGTTGTGTAAAACCAAAGTATATTTGTTTATGCCTCCACGGATTTGAAGCCAGCAATGACAAGTGGAGTTTTTGCCAAATGGAGAGCCAAAAGGGCAAGTGGGAAAGCACGACCAATTGACACAGAGAGAAAATCATCTACGGCTTGTTAAACTATGGTAATGTGCTGCACACAATCACTGCATGACATGAGGTTAAAAATTTTAAAACACACATGCATCATTCAAATTTTTTAAACACAGGTCACATTATGATTGTGTGCAGCATGTTACTATAGTTATCATAGAAGATCCTGGGTAGTCGATACAAAAATGACACCACAGGCCTGCAGTCCCGACCACATGGAAGAAAATACATACAGGGTACCGTGCTCTTTGTTCTTAAATCCCTTAGCTTGGATTCGGTAGGACAACTTAGAGTGGCTAAAGTTGGAATGACATTAGGGCTGACACATCAGTGTTGAAAAAGTGATATACACTT
>JAOXJP010274074.1:0-19959 GCA_025762735.1 Platanus orientalis
GGGGGAGGGGTTATAGTATCATCTCCGGCCTAACTGGTAATCTGGAGAGATATCTTGCCATGCCAGCACATAGCACGATGCCTTAATAATGGGTATTTTGATAAATACAGAGGTACATATCTACAATGTTTTACTAGAAAACCTCCTTTGGTCACTGTATTTATGGAGACACCCTTAGTCAACAGCAGCATTGATTATTACTGGCATATATATGACATCTCTCTAGTCAGACTGAATAATTCTTTTGGTCCACCACCTGAAGTGCCGTATGTGATTCTTGGGTTTGTCTAAGTATATGCATGTAGGACATACGTAAGGTAAAATAAGTAACTTATATGGATAATTTTTACGTGCAGAGCTACTATAGTATGTATGGAGGAGGAGCAACAAGCCAATATCCCATGTACGGGGCAGGAGCAGGTGGGATGGTCACCGGCACCACCGCTGCCTTCTACCCATATCTCCAGTTTGGTCAGAGCAACGGAGGAGGAGCCGCCGCCTACCCTGCCGGGCAGGGATACGGCGTCCAATATCCCCACCATCCCTTCCAGTATTCCACCATCACTTCAACCGGATTCCCACATCACTACGGTGGACCCATGTCTCTTGCGCCCACCCCACCCTCCCAAGCAGGTTTGTGGCGCACTCTTCGCTTTATTAATGAATTTAATTTCATCTACTCTAATTTTTGTTTTGACGTGGAACTAAGAAAAATATTTTCTTTCTTTTATTTTTCTTAAAACAAGTTTTTTTTTTTTTTTTCTTTTGATTATTTTTTAAACTTAAATAGGGAGCTAATTTTTGGGGTAGAAATATACACTGGTTGTGATATTTGTTTATAATAAAATTTCTTCTCATGTGGTACTAATTTATTTTTTTAATATCTTTAACAGTGTGTTTTGCTCTACAACAGGCGTGACCATGGCTCTTTCAGCTCCAACTCTGCATGCCCCAACACCTCACCACTACAGAATCGTTCCAACCCACTTCACCCCAACAGCTTCTGAACAACCTTCGGCTTAACCATGGTTTCTCTCTCTCTCTCTCTCTCTCTCTCAAGCCCAAGTGAGGATCCTTGGGCCTTCTTCTCACCCACCTTAGACCCCCATCGGGTCTAAAACCACATCTGGTTTTGGAGGGAAGACCTCCAACCTTCCTAGTGCATGTCTTGGAAAAACGGGCATCTGCCCTTACATTTAGCTCAAGTTGGGCTATATCAACAACCCTGAAGGTTTTTGTGGTTCCTTAATGAACCAAAAAATGTGTACCACATCTCCAACTCTAGCTTTCTGGTGAGCAAAGTTGGGGAAAAAAAATCTCTCTAACCTTAGCCCTGGAAAGGCTAAGCAAAACAACCCTCTAACTTAGGCTTGCAGACATGTAAATTCAACAACTCAAAGAGCAAGTTCTCACATTCAAAAATTAGCCTTGAACTGGCTACCTTTTCAACTTTAGCTAAACACCTCTAAATGTAGAGAGGCAGCTTTAGCAAACTAAGGGCAAAGGATGCCCTAGTTTCTTGCGTAAACATTAACTCTTTAGCCCTAGGTGTGTTTTTCAAATGACCAAAACTTTTGTGACCTTCAATGTGACTTGAAATGCTTTACCAACTTCACATGACTCTCACATAATCTGTGTAACCAACCATCCATCTTCCCTTAGGGAAAGGGAACGGACTCTTACCACTAACTCACTCTTTTGCTTTGTGTTTTTTGTACATTCATCGTGGCTAAACTTGGGGAGTTTAAGCACGATTTAACTAAATCTAGAGGAGGGGCTAATGTTTGTTTTTGGCATTGAGCGTCCACCTCCAGGCACCAACCTTAGGAAGCTCCATTAATGGCTTTGGAGCTCAAACGGACATGTAGGGAAATTTCTTTCTTCCTTCTTTCTTATTAGCTTAGTGATCCCATCAAAACCATGGAGGCACCCTTAGGGAAATATTTTGGGTCTCTTGGGTTCATCTCCTCTAACCCTCCAACCATGGTTAGGACCAAGGTGGTCCTCATCACCTCTCTCTCTCTCTCTCTCTCTCTCTCTCTCTCTCTCTCTCTCTCTCTCTCTCTCATATTGAGCTATTAAGAACCTTTATACTTCTTATATGTGTAATCGTAAGGTTTTGGATTGTAATAAGTAGGCATGTGACCTTAAAACAAATACTCGTTCTCCATTAATGTCTGCTGAGGTTAGGTACATTCAGTAGATATTGTGGAGGCAATTTAGAGACAGCTTGGCATATTTTATGCTGATACTTTTCCTTGGTAATGATATGATGAACTCAGTATCCTTTCTCCACGTACACATTTTACTTATCATTGTTGTCAACAATTGAAATCCTTGTTTTTTTTTTTTTTCTTTTTTTTGTTGTGCGTGTGAAACATTCGGCCCCTCTGCCAAAATGCTATATGCTTGGCTGAGTTGGTGATGGAAAAATTACGATGAACTTCGCAACAAGCATCACTGCATGTTGGTTTTTAGTTATGAATCACATAAGATTTTGAGTCACTAGTTTGTCAATGTTCAAGCTATGGCCCGTCAAGAGTTGCTACCAATTAAGCTTTTGGTTGCCTCTTACGTGCTGGTGTGACAATTATACTGTATGGGCTCAAATACATAAGTCCTTTACTCACCGAATCAACCTTATACTAACGCCACACCTAAAGGACACAACGTTTTTATTGCTAGGCCCATACTTTTGTTGTTGCCCATCTAATGCATTGGTCTGGGTCGGAGCATCCAATGGGTGCATCATCACCTCTTGAATATGAAATAGATAAGGCTTTCAATGGGTACCCCAGTTACCTGAATTCTCAACATTCCCGTCATCCTATTAGGAGGGTCTAGGTCCAATATTTTGGACCATATCAATATTCGGGTAGGGTTAGGGTCCAAGCATCCATACCTATTTAGGAATCTGGTCCCATTCAGGCCCATTAACAAACTTTAAACTACCCATAAAGTAATGGCTGCAGCATTATCCTCTCAGGAGGGAGGGTAAGGGTCGAATACCCCTGGCAGTATTCTACAAGTGTGTGATTTCGGCTGCCTCTCTGGCCAGTTGTGTGGGTACTGCTATATATATGAAGCGGCTGTCTGCAGGCCCGATTGAAAAAATGAAATACACAAACAATTTTGTAGTTTCATTTATGCACATGTTTTATGTGTACATTTGATTTTTTTTTTTTTTTTTTTTTTTTGGCAATAATGTGTACAAAGGATTGAGAGCCACAAGTAAATTGGATCCATCTAAGAAATAACTAGGCCAAAAAGACATTACTAGATTATCACACTAGCGTATTTGTATTGTAGTTATTTAGATGATGACAAGCATTCTTTTCATACTCCAAATAACCCACAAATCAGTGAAAATGTTAATTTTTGGCCTAGAAATTCACGTTGGCAGGAAATGTTTAAAGGCAGGCAGGACCCAAGTCTTTGTGTACATGAGAAATATGTCAAAGATAAATCGTTATGGGACCTTGTATTGGTTCTGTTGCCCTAAAATATGTTCCAAGAAGTTAGTTTAAGCCGTTTTCAAGTCTTCTTTCAAATGTTTTATATATCAAAATTTAACTTACAAATGGGACGTAACTAAA
This sequence comes from Platanus orientalis, assembly GCA_025762735.1. Taxonomy (NCBI): domain Eukaryota; kingdom Viridiplantae; phylum Streptophyta; class Magnoliopsida; order Proteales; family Platanaceae; genus Platanus; species Platanus orientalis. The sequence continues at coordinate 3,597 of JAOXJP010274074.1, forward strand.
ATACAAGAACTAATGGATTATAATCTTTCATTCTTGAGATATGAAGATCCCAAGCTTTAATATTCCAATTCAATCTAAACTCTGTTTGTAGATGGTCTATTTAATTATCAACCCCGAAGAAAAGAGGGATATAATTGTACCAGCCCTAAGCCAAGCTGGAAAATAAAGCTTTTTCGATTCAAGTGGATGTGCACGACACATCTTGATTGTGGGGAAACAATTGCCCAGGAATGGAATAAGTATATCTCGAGTAAACTGCAGCACAATATGGCACCAATTAGCAAGTCTTTGTGCCTACTCTGAGGAAATTGAACTAGGATAAGTTTGGCAAGGCCCAGGATAAAATCAAAGAGATCAAAGAGGTAAACGAAACCTGATTTAGTTGCCTCCTTGTAAGGAATCAGAGAAACAAAATGGATAAGCTCTCCTTGGATCGTGATGATATGCTGAAAAGAGAGGAAATTTTGTAAGCCCAAAAATCTTGTGTTGATTGACTCAAATGGGGAGATCAAAATACAAAATTATTTCATTTATCTATCCTTGGTCGAAGATAGGAATAATATTGGGTTTATCAAAGATGGAGAAGGAATGTGGCTCCAAATAATAAGGATATCACCAAGGCTTTTTATGACAATTACAAAGACCTATTTACTTTTAGAGCCCCAAATGTCAATATACTCTAAAACTTGGTTAATCAAATATCCTTGATCAAGAAGTAAAGAATTCCTTGATTGAGAGGTAACAAGGGATGAGGTCAAAGTGGCTGTCTTAAGTCCAGAAGCATAAAATCCCCTATTCTAGATGGTTTCCAAATAGATTTATTTTTTTTCATGAGCATTGGGAGATTTCAAGGGAAGAGGTGACACTTTTGTGAAGGACTTTTTCAAAAACCGATCCACTGTTGAGGAGATTGTTGGGTCTATATTCTATGAATACACTATTATGTGAACAAGTAATATTTATTACATATAAATAAAATACTCAAATTGATATGAAACAAACCACTTATTTGGTTGGACGAATTGACAATAAATCATACCCATAATAGATCAAGGCTAGTGTTTGACATTATGTCCTTAAGACAGATTTGTCTCTTGCATTGGTGCTTACGGAACTCGGACATCTGCCTCCCAGGATACAATGATCTTCCACACACAGAAGCAGCACTTTAATCTATGTGTCTGGCGAACCAACTCATGTTGTACTTCTCTCTCATACTGACACTGACACGGATGCACTATGAGACACTAATGCCTTGACCAAAAATTCTTGAATGAATGAAATACATGAGGGACCTCTTATTTATAGAATTCTTTTTGTGTCTGTTGGGAACAAGTGTAGGGACACAACCTTTGATTCCGTACAATCACCAATGACCAATAGCTACAATCTAATAGCCACCTACACATCTGTACGAAAAGGACATGTGTGGAAGGGAATGATTTAAGAGACACCTAGATGTCCATATGGAATGGACATGTGTCAAGAGGTGTCATTTAATAGCCACATGTGTGTCTATTCAGCTCAATAGTTTCCAAATGGTATAGTTGTAAAACTTATTCGAATAGTCACAACCCCACAATGGCAAAACTGATAAAACCTGTTCAAAAGGACATGTCCCTAGCCGATTTTGGGAGAATGCAAAAAGAAAATTATAAACAAAAATGATATTTATTTATTTTTCTTATTGACCCAACCCAACCCAACTGGGTTGGTTCGATGCGTGTGTGTTAAATATAGGCCCAGCCCATGTTGGCTAGGTCCTCCCCCATCCACAAAATTGCGGTGCCCCTTGGGGCCCAAACTTATGTTCACCATTAGTGTATATGAACACACATAAATTTCTGAGCTAGTCCATGCGGGACTATTCAAATTTTACACACTTTTACCAGTTTTACCAATGATCAACTAGGCACTTTTGGAGACAATCTTTCATTCACCCATTGACGGTTTTGAGCATCCAATCATATGGAGTTATTCTCCTCATTGAGATGAACACAAACCCCTGTGGACCCACCTTAAACGACATGTGGGTCCCACTTTTATTTTAGCTCAAACATAGTCACCCAATTAGATTTTACACAAAAATCTAGGTGTTTTTCAAAACCGTTTCCAACAGAGATAAACCATATGTTTATTGTGTTTATTCTTAAATTGAATCATCCCCCAATTTTTAGACTAGTTTAGACCTACTAACCCATGTAAAGTTGTATACAAAATAACAACAAAAAGTTTGGTTAGTAAATTGAAGTTTGCTATACATAAAGTTATAGAGTGCTTTCATCAACAGTAGACAGATTTTTTATAGTGCTTTAACTACACATGAGGTTCTTCACCACATTAAAAGGAGTAAATCTAAGTCAACATATATGGTCATTGAAATTGACATAAGCAAGGGCTTCAACCAAATGGAATGGAGATATCTTATCAAGGTTATAGAGAAAATGGATTATAGTGAGCAATGGAGGAACTATGTGAATCAATGTATCTTGTTGGCATCCTTCCAAATCTTAGTGAATGGATTGCCTAAGAAGAAATCTATAACGCCCCTGAATCAGACTCGAATCTAGATCCGCATCTCCCCGGATTTGAATTCATTACTATTCACAAATCCAAAAATCATATAGCACTAGCTCAAATCCTAATTCCACAAGTAAGATCCAATAGTCCACATAGTTCTCATCAATTTTCCTTATGTCCATTTAATTCAATAATCATGTTTCAACAGTTTGCATAAGTGTGTTCAGTAGTCAATAACCTCATATATTCAAATCGAAAATGTGGAAGCGTAATCTAAAAGCCATAAAAATCATTATAGTCCAATAACATCATATCAAAAAGATAAATATCACTAGGGTGTCTTCTCATCGAAATATACAAAGGAAAACATCTACTAGTCTAAAAATATGATCCCAACACAAAGGGGGGTCCCAAAATATGTCCAAAATAAGAATAAGAAAAACGAAAGAAAGTTGTGGATGTCATAGCAAACCCCTCGAATGGAGGACCTGCAACAATAGTCGGTCTAAAAATAAACAACTGGGTTAGTCCCACCCTATAAGAAATCTAGCATGTTATAAATAATCTGAAGTAAAGCACACATCTGAATACTAGCATGTCCAAAGGTCAATATAAAGCTAAATAGATATCAATATAGTAATTACAATCATACTAGTACAAAAATGTCAATAGTTACATGTCAGACAGAAGCCAATGGTTCAATACATAGATCTAAGTTTAAATAATAATTCAATGCGAAGGTCAAAACTTACAAATTCGATAACATATGTTAGACTCGAGAGATCCGATGTTTTATGATTTCGGAGTGTTCAAAATTCGATGTTCAAAGTATTCAAAGTCCACATGGTTCACAATGATCGAAGTTTAATATTTGGAGTTCAAATATTCAAAGTGTTCTGAGTTTGATATTCACAGTGTTCAGAATTCACAAGATTCGATGTTCAAAAGAGTCCAAAGTTCAATGTCCAAAAAGGTCTAATGTTCGATGTCTAAAGGTTCAATGTAAAGTATTTGTATGCTCTGGCTAACCCCATGTGTAGGGTCCTAATCTCATGTCAAACCCCACGAGTAGGGTCAATGTCTTTGTTATAACCCCAATGAGAAAGGTCAATATCCTTGTTATAACCCCAATGAGGAGGGTCAATATCTATGAGCCAAAGAGCATGTCCAAAGTACTTTGTCACACTTAGCCTTGTAAGTAGGTCTAAATAGTCATTGACACACTTAGTCTGGTGTTAAGGCCCACATAATCAATGGTCACACTTAGCCCTGTGGCGGGGCCCAAAATGGATCAAAGGTTCAAAGTCCAAAAGGGTTTACATTAATAAGTCTAAAGGTTCACATAGTTTCGATAATCGAAATGTTTTTATAATGTGTAAAGTAATTGTAAGCATCACATTTTCATAAATCAATCATTTCAAAGGCACATGGTTCACTTAGATTTAATGTTAGTGTATAATTCAATATTCATAAGTTCAGAGCCATAATGATTCATTAAGATTTCACATAGAATCAATGATTCAAGCATGTAATATGATTGGAAGATTCACATGGTTCACATAATCACATAAGAGGCATAAAGTTCAATAGAATCAATGAGTTCAATATATTTCCACAGAAATTCACATGTATTCCAATTAATCAAATCATATATATCAGCCAATCTCACTTCTAATGTTTCAAACAAAAAGCAAGGCAAGATTACATTTCAAATTGATCATAAATAGAATAGATCTTAAATGATTCACAACTTTACACAGATTTTCAAAGATTCACATTAGGAAAATTCAAATTTCACATGTTTTAAGGGATTCCTTGAAGGAAATCAATCCATACAATGTCTAAGATCGATAATATTTTACGAAATAGGTGTAGATCTAAAGATCAAAGAAGATTAAATGGTTCAAAGTATAGATCTAAAGAATTTTCAAAGATTAACATAAGAGAAGAGTCATTCCAAGCATAAGAAGCATGTAAACTTACTAAACAAGCTGAAAACCATAGATCTAACATGCTTCAAGAAATTGAATTCAAATAATTCCAACAATCTCAAAAAATTTCATGTGTAACATCACATAATCTGAAATCACAAGACGGATTCACCTCAAATCACCCATAGAAAGCAAGATATACTTAATAAAGAAGCTTAAACCCTAGGATTCATAAGTCTCAAAGGCTTAGAGCATAGGTTTTTACATATTTTCAAAGATTTCAAAGATTATCAAATATAAACTTCAAATATCATAGAAGAATTTACATCACATCATCCATAGTATGCAAGATTTGCTTACCAAAGCACAAATCCAAGGTCTCCAAACAAGAAACCTTCACTTTAACCTCTACTCACACCTTGCTCTATAAATAGGCATAGTTCTAACATTAAAAGAATGAAACTAGGAAGTTCTGGTAGAAAAACAAGCTGATCTAGAAGAATTTTCATGGTTGAAAGTGGAACTTACCTAATTGAGAAAGAATTTCAACCTTCTTCTTCAAAACTCTATAATCCTTACCCCTTTTGTTCTAAATGGGTCTAAAGACCTAAATGATGCATTATAAGGATTTATCCTACATATTGCTAGGGTTTTGGTTGAGTTGGGGGGTCCCACACTCCCCAAAATGAAGAAAAATTAAATTTAGCTTCAAAAATGAAAATTAGCTCAAATCTGATCGATCCGGGTCGAAATTGGATCTATATGGCATGTTTCGGACCATTTTCTTGTAAAAATACTGCAAGACCGGATTAATCTGGCTAAAATCATATTGATCCGCTAAGTTTGTATCAATCCGAGAGAATCAGATCAATCTGGCTAAATTAATCTGACAGGGTCAGATTGATTCGGGTGACTTTTCCATATTAGACCCATTCGCACTAAAATGACCATAACTTCCTCTAAAAAACTTATTTTTGCAAACCGTTTATTGGGTTGGAAACTAGAATTCAAGATATTTCCAAGGGTATATGTCTTGTACCCAAATTATATTGGGGTTGGTACTAGTGAGCTCAGGAAGTTACCCCAATTCTGGTAGCATATTAACACGGACACCTTACAGGAAAATGTGCATAACTTCTACTAGGAGACTCCCATTTGCAAACCGTTTGCTTTGTTAGAAATTAGATTCCAAGATCTTAATAAACATATATGTCTTTGCCTCCAATTATCTTGGAGTTTGTATAGATTTTCATGTGAAGTTACCCCAAAACACACTTGGGGTAGTTTTTGAAAAATTATCAATTCAAGGTCAAACATAGGCTCTACACTTCTAACTTGGTCCAAGAGATCATAAACCAACTTAAGGTCTGTATAGAATATTAGAGATGAAAATTTTACCCTTATGGGGGTAAAATTGTAGTTTTTCCCTTTTAGTACAAAGCGAGACATTACAAAATCCATATCCTTTAAAAGCATTAGGCAAGGAGACTCTCTATCTCCTTATCTATTCTTAAAGTGTACATAAGGGTTTTCTTCGGTTATCTCTAGAAAAGAAAAGGAATCTTGGTTCCATGGTATAAAGCTCTATTGCCCTCACTCTTCTATTTTCCATCTTTTGTTTGTGGACGATTGTTATATCTTTAGCAGAGTAGGAGTGAAAGAGCCCTCTACTATAGAGGAGAGTTTGCACAATTATCATGAGGCCTCAAGTCAATTAACCAACTAAAACCTCAAGTCAATTAGCCAACTGAAATCACCTTTAGCAATCATACATTGGTCCATACTCAAAGCAATATCTGTGAGATTCTAAAAATTAATCTGGTCAACTATCCTAGCAAGTATCTTAGTCTTCCATTGTCCATTGGTAAGAATAAGCTAGCGTTGTTCTTATTGATGAGAAGATGGGAAGAAGGAATAAAGTTGGAATGAGTGTCTCTTTTCTTAAGAGAGCACGAAATCCCTATTAAAATCTATTGTTTTGACAATACCTTGTTGTGTGGTGTCATGCTTTTTTTTGCCTAAAGGCCTTTGAAATCCCATTGATAAAAGAAACAAAGGGTTCTGGTAGGGGCAAAAGAAAAATGAGAGGAATATTCATGGAGGTAGCTAGAGAGTTTTAATATCTAGTAAGAAAGATGATGATTTAGGCTTTAGAGACTTACACCTTTTCAACAAGGTGCTCCTAGCCAAGAAGGCTTAGAGATTGATTGAGAATCGAGACTCCTTGTGGGTTTAAATGATCAAAACAATCTACTTCCCAACTGGAAAATTTTTATAAACTAAATTTCAAAGTGCAGGCTCCTAGGGTTGAAATAACCTCCTCAAAGGTAGAGAATTATTTATTAGGGAAGTTCACTAGGAAGTGGGTAATGGTAAACAAATCAACATATGGGACAACCCTTGGATACCAATCCTTACTGCCTTTAAACTTTCTTCTTCAAGGCCTATCTAGAGCTCAAGTGGTAGAAAATGTGATTAATAGTGACTCGTAATTTAGGATCTCCTCCCATTTCACTCATTCAGAATGTTCTACATTTTGTTCGACTCTCCAAAGCCCATTTGTAGTGAGATTCTCCTATTTGGCACTATGACAAAAATGATAAGTTTTCAAGAAAATTAGCATAGACACATACTATGGAGTTACTCATCTCCATCACATCCCATGTCCACCATAAAAAGTCTTTAAAAAAAATATATGGCATCTTAAATTTCACCCCAAGATTAGACACTTTCTTTAGAGGGCATGTAAAATGCCTTGGTTATCGGGCTAGGTTGAGGAATGGTCCATTCCGGTGGAAGAGATGTGGCCTTTATATAAAAATGGTGAGGAGATGATTGACCATTGTTTTGTAATCTATCTATTGGTGTGCATTTCACCTAGGTCTACGAATTGACCTTGGCTGTCAAAACCCATTTGCAATGCGGTTCATGGAATGTATGTCAAGGAAGTTTAATGATAGGAGTGATTCTACTTTCTTCGCTCAAAGCTTAGCTATCTATGCTGGAAAATTTGAAAGGTTAAAAAAGATGTTTTCTTTTAGAATTCTCTGTACAATGTCTTTAAAGCTTTAGTGTCTACTTGCAAACTTCTAGATAGGGGTGGCAACACGAAAAAAGCGGATTAGGGTTGACTGTAAACATGTTTTGGGTTAAACGGGTTGACCCCCAATTTAACACAATTAATAAAATAGGTCGGGTTTGGGTTGACCTATATAGTATACCCTTAACTTGACACAACACGAATCTAACCTGCCAACACAAAGTACCACATAACCCGACACGAACCCAACACGAAATAAGCGGGTTAGGGTTGATTGTAAACATGTTTTTGGTTCTACCCACTTTGACACAATAAATGGGTTGGATTCCGGTTGAGCCATGTAGTTGCATACCCTTATCTCGACACGACATGACACTAACCCGACCTACCAACACGGATTGCCACCCCTACTTCTATAAGTGGTGTAAGGTTTGGAGCTCTCAGCTCATTACATAGAACTTATGTGACATGCATTGGTGACATCTAGGGCTATCAATGAGCCAATCTAGCTCAACTCATTATGAGTCGAGCCTAAGCTTTGTTTTAAGCTCAGTAAGCGTGCATTAGCTTTAATTTAAGCTCATTTCCTAAGTGAGTCTAAGCTGGAATCTTAACTCATTAAAAGCTTGGTTTGGTTAGGAATTTTATAATAATAATAAATAAATATATGTATAATGATTTTAAATATTATATATTGTGATAATAGTAATGTTAAACAAGACAAATTGAGCTAATGGGCCATTATGTTGGGTTTTTTTCTGGTGTGTCGAGCACAAGCTTACCTTTACAAGCCCAAGCCAAGCCTAGCTTAGACTTAATGTGATGAGCCCAAGCCGAGCTAGGCAAAGTTTGGGTAGTTGACACCCCTACTGACATCAAATATGTTCGTCCATATGAGAAATGGATAAAGATTAACGTGGATGCTGCGTGCTCCTCTCTTTTGGCTAAGATAGGTATGGGAGCTAGATGTTGCCAAGAACAAGGAGGCTTGTGAGATAGTTAAAGCTTGTCATGTGGACAAATTGGTGGAGCATTTTGAGGCTGAATTGAGGGGCATCCTTCTTGGTATCAAATTAGGAAGTTATCTTAAAACGCTTCAGGTGAATTTTGAAAGCAATACTCCTATGTTATTAACTTGTTGAACAACTCTTCTTGCCAAGATTCTTGGAGAGTCAAAGCTATTATCTTGGAATGTAGGAATTCCCTGGTTGGATTTGAGCAATTTGTGTTCTCTTATGTCTAGAGAGAAGCCAATAGTGAGATTTATTTGATTAGGGATAGTTGTATGTTTGGCTTAGGTTGGCCAAACAATGTTCTCTCATTAGGGACAGTTGTCCCATTCTATTGTTGAGCCTTTTGTTCTCCTCACTAAAAAAAAAAAAGACCACAAAAAATAATATAATTTGCTATAAGTCTATTTCACTCCTTCACTTAAAATGTATTTAATATGGAATAAATACAACCAATTTGATCAGTTCTATCACTTGTTTAAAGGTAAAAATAAACCTTCAAATTTTTGTGCTTTCAAATTTGGAATCACCTATTTCATATCCAGATCCTGATTTAGACCAAACAACACTCTGAACCGATGTTTATAATAACATCTGTATATTGGTGTGTTTCAAGTGAACCATTGACACCTTTATTTGAACTCGATGAACATATCATGCAATTTCCTTCATTTCACAATCAAGAGCTGCATCTTTAACCACAAGGTATATAAGATTATTGGTTAAAGAAAAGTTACTATCACTGATCAATGTGTTTTGTAACCATAACTTTGGTATGTTCTTCCTGAATTGAAGATGAGGAGATTATGAGCAACTCTTGATTGAACTTTATCAATTTAGTTTACTTTATCACTAGCTAATTGTTGTGTTTATGTATTGAATTCTATCCATGGTAGGGGAGTTCCTTCTTGATTTGTATTTCTAATGTGCATAATTAAATTAATTTCTTGGGTAGTACTATTTCTATGATTATGGGAATTATCATTACTATTTTCTTGTTGATGATCGGTTTCCTCATTTGTTATATTTATATTATTATATACCATATTATCATTATATATTGTATTAGAAGATATCCTACCTATACTATAACTACTTTCTATATTATACGTACCTTCAATAACATTAGGTATATTATTAAAAGTGTTATCAATATTATTATTATTATTTATTTGTTCATTTTGTTGGGTTATAATTAAATAATATCATGATTTGATAGTATATATATAATCATTTTTTTATTATTATGCCATGTTAGTTTATTTGAATGTTGGTTTTCACTTATATAACTTTTCTTTATCTCATTTATTTCTTCTTCTAAAATTAGTTTTTATTCATAAATTTTTAACTTACTTGATGTCACATTATCATATTATTACCTTTGATATAAATTAATGTATAAAAATGGAAGGTTTCTGATGATGAAGATATTCTCTAGTTATTATATTATATTAATTAAATTTGATGTTAATGATAGATAAAAACTAGGACATTTATAAGAAAGTCAAATAGAGTTTATATACATTAGTGTACATAATTATTAAAAACATAATGAAAATTTTGATCAAAATTTCAACTTATATATATATTGAATATATTATTTTGTAATTGAATGCATGACTAATCTAACAAGCCTATTGATTTGATGGTAGACATCATAACCTATGTGCATGGATAATTGGTCAGTATTACATAAATATAGCTTCGGTTTTAGGTTATATATGACCAATAAACAAAATGAGAGATAAAAAAAAAATATACAACTTTGATTACATTAAAAGTTTTGACACTTAGACAACTCATTATTGTCTAACTATTGTATATACATGTTATTGCAAAAGTACAAATACATATAAAGAAAATATAGTAAATGATAAAAAAATAATATTTAAATCAAATTTTATGAGTTTAAATTAGGGCCTTCTTTTTCTATGATGATAAAAATACATAATTATCTTTTGAGGATTTCAATGAACACAACACATCTAATCTCTAATAGAAGTATGAATAAGACATCATTATTATTATACTATGTATGAAAGTATAATGTATTTTAGATATATGAATAGATGAACTTACAAATATCAAACATGACATCATTATTATTATACTATGTATGAAATTTTGATGTATTTTAGGCATATGAATATATGAACTAATTAAAAATATCAATTTGAATGTCATATGATTTAATTATCACAAAAATATAACATAAAATAAACATATTTTTAATATTTATATACCATTAATTATTTCATAAATAATTAGAAAGGAAAACATATTTTCTCATACATCTCATACATGTATATACAAGTACATAATACATAAAAGTGTAATATATTTATGGATTGAAAAAGAGAGGAGGCTTAGTTTTTGTTGTATTTTATGGTTTGAGGGCGTCCACGTGGGCCTATCAAGTCGCCGAGTTTGATGCCACACACACTCCTTGTTGAGGTTCAATTTTAAGTATTATTCTTAATAAGAATAAAAGTTATTAATTGGCTTAAACTTCTCTAAAATGCTCAGTCTACATATAGGAAAGTGAAAAAAATGTGGGGAGTATTCTTATTTATGAAAAATAATTATTCTCACTATTTTTCTCTTTTTTCCTTCTTGTGTTGTATGATTTATAGTGTGGAAACTTGTGTCTCTCATAATTTTGATACTCAACAAGGGTTGGTGTTCTTGCTTCAACATGGATTTAAGTGACAACGATCTAATTTTTTTCTTATCGATGTAGGATTCTAGTCCAAGTATGCCGAATCCCTCACATTTGTTGTACTAATATGATACATCGGCATCAAAACAATAGGGTACAACAAAAATGAGTATTTATAATATGACATTAATAGCATTCAAGAACTGAACACCATAAATGATGAGTTTTATGAAATTATATTTTTCAACGCCATTAATACTATAATTAGGTCTACTTTAATGAAAAAAGAATGTTGTTAATACAATTATTATGGTGTTCATTTTCATGTTGTTTATGTTACAAATTATTCACGACATACCTTTGCACATTGTTGAAAAGCATTAAAATGCAATAAAAAATTATAAGTTTTTAGCTCTTAAGTTATCTCTTTATCTTCGCCATGATTGACAAACCCACCTCTTTCTTATATCTTTCACTGAGACCAAACTTTAGCCCCCTATTTTTTCCCTCTTCTTAGTATTTTAAAACTCACTAATTACCTAAAAACACAAGGCCAAATTATTCAACTTGACTGAGTTCTTGGTAACTCGATGCCAAAACTCAAATAATGTCAACAACCTAGTCAGTTGAGTTAAAGTCGAGTTTACCGATAAACCAGATGAATTTTCCACCGACTTGTTAGAGACATTTTGTTTTGAGACTATTTTAGTATGAAAATGATACAAATATTTTTTTTAAATGGTTTTTACTTTATTCTAATATATTTTATCTTATTTTAAAATAATAATATTTTTTATACCAACCACTTGGTAAGTAGGGATGAATTACTAGATAACTTTGATCAACAGACTATAGAGTCACCAAATTGATTTGAGTTTTTAAACATTTTCCATCACTCTACTTCCAAGTCAAGCAAAATTTTGGTGTGACTACCCAAGTTTGATGTTTTATTCAAATCATTAAATGAGTAGAATGATTTTGTAATCGCTTTCTATAGTTTTTTGCTAAGACGATCTCACAAAGTAGAATTGAGCAAAATGTAAATCAATTGAACCCTTGCTCTCCATCTTTCACACTTTATTTTATTATTACAATTTATCATTAATTTTATTTATTTTATCATATTGTTATTAGTACTACTTTATGTTTATTTTCTATCACTACCAATTGTCCACTTCATTTTTTATTTTATCATCATCATCATTATTATTAGTGTTAGATTAATTAGTATAAAATTATTATTATGTTAATAATATTATTATTGGTCTTTTCATTAAAATTACTATTATTATAACACCCCCAAACTTAGACTCAGATAACATCTGTATGCGTCTCGGATTCGGATCGTTACATTTATTTCTATCCGTATTTCATATTCAATGAAGTCATTCATTCAAATTATAATCTCAAATCCTTTTACCTTTAATTTCAACAGAAAAATAAAATGTGCATTTAAACATCACCATATTCATTCCATTTGTAATTGTATGCAACGAAAACAATATATCATGACCATCAAGGTCCATCAATCTATAAAAGTACACAACAAAAATATAAATCATCTAATAACTAATCATATGACCATGAGCATTATATAAAAGTACTCATAATCACCTATATACATCAAGGTAATAAACCTAAAACATTGTATTAATTTAATTACATTCAAAACCAACATAAAAGTATTATTACTTTCTTCCAAATAGAAGTCTCATCAAAATGGAAAATCTGAAAACTATCTTTCCATATGGTCTATCATGCATAACCATCCACCATCTTGAACTAGTCCATCACCTTATCTAAACCTGTGTCAATTGGGTAAGCTTGACGGGTTTAGTAAATACAAATGCAAACCATATCGAAAAGATGACAAATATAACTTGCACATGGGTTTTGCTTACATAAAATAAATATGAATAACAATATGAAATTCAAACTATAGAAGACAATAACATATCAATCTATGGATGCAAATCAATCATATTTTATACCATGGATAGCAAAAGAGTATGTGGCATAATGTGATAATAAGTGCATCATCTTTCTATTTTAAGATTAGTTAATAAATCACTTTTTGTAATTATTCTCATACTTCTTATCAATTGTTCATTCATTTACCATTTGGATTCAAATGCATTCATTATCACTTAATTTGTTTACTTATAGACTTAGTTAATGTTTTCTTCATTAGTTCAAGGTCATTTTATAATAGATTTTAAAGATTCAATTGTTCTTCATTGTTACGATCAATGGAAGGTCACAGAACTATGTTTAATAGGGTTCAATAAGTTCAAATAAAGAAAAGACACTAGCCAAATCAATATTAATAACTTTTATTAGCGCAACCTAATGGTAGGTCCTGAAACAATAATCAAAGGGGTTCAATGAGTCAATACAATAATCGAATCATAATCTCTATTGTTGCGACCTAATGAAAAGTCACAAATATCATTTTTCAAAGGGTTTCAAAGAGTCTGAAACAATAATCAAATATTTATTGTTATGACCCAATGGAAGGTCCCGAATAACATTACCATGTTGCAACCCAATGGTAGGTCCCAAAAATTGTATTATTACTCCATTGTTGTGATCCAATGGAAGGTCCTATATAAATTACCGATGTGGTCCTCTATAACTTACCATTGTTGTGACCCAATGGCAGGTCCCAAAATTCGTATTCTATTGTTGCAACCCAATAGAAGGTCCCAAGCGGTTCAATCATGTTCAAAATGTTCAATAATTCAATAAGGCCCAAAGAACATTTAATAGTTCGATAAACCTCAAGGTTTAATATTTAAATGAGACATATCAAAGTATACAAATAATCAATAAAGAAGCTCTCATGACATATTAAAGAAAATTTCAAGGTTTGATAAGTTTCGATCATAGTACATTCATATTTCAGATTTAATGGTTCATAATTCATTCATATAGATCACTTATGATCAATACTTCAAAAGATTTTTCAAAATGTGTAGTTCTTATGATCTTTTATTTCATGAGATCTTTAATTTGTTCAAAGGAATCAAAATTTTTAATCATTGATATCATAGTCCATATATGGAATCGAAGTTTTAATCATACTAAATTTCAGTCTAAAACATATCTCATGCTCAATTTCATGTCAATACAAGGGAATTCACATTTTCTTATGATATTTCAACAAGAATCACTTAGATCAATCATGTCATATTCCATAATAAATGATTTTATGGGGATTCTTATCATTTAAAGTTTATATCCATATTAATTGCATATCTAACATGTGGATTTCAAAGGAAAACTCCATAGATCTATTGATAGAAAGAATTATGAGATTAAAACATACGTAGATTCAATTTTCATGGTAATTCATATGAGATTTCAATAGATAACAATGAATTTTTCAAATTGATCATAGATAATAGAAGTAGTGCTCAACTTGCATGGGAATCACTTACAATCAAAGGCTCATTAATTTAGAGCAAAGCTCTCATGATTTTCAAATAAAAAGCATTCCAAACAATGGAATTCTTTTCATCAATTCACAAATATCTATAGAAATAATGAATAAAAATGATATTAGTTTGTAAGAGTACTTACAATCCAACTTTTCACTAAGGGTGCGTTTGGATTCACGAAATTGGAATTGGCTTTGGAATTCCAATTCTATAGAATTAGAATCCGTAGAATTGAATTCCGTAGATTTAGAATTCTACCATTTGGATGCATAAATGTATGAATGGAATTGGAATTCAAAAATCTCATTTTCACTATTTGGATACACAAATATTCAAAAATCACAAATCAGCTCCATTTTGTTCGCTCTTTGCCTAGTAGGTGGCATTGAGATTCTATGACAATATGGCCCATCAACAAAAACTCCCAAGTCTTATGAGTTGGGTACTAAAGCTTTGCATTTACCATGCTCGGGCTTTTATATGGTCTTTAGTTCCTTGATAATCACTACGAAGATGTTATGTTAACTCACGATTTTAATGTAGTTATGAAGATCACTCGGGGAGAGAAATTGGTTATATTTTTTAACTCTTTTCATAAGCTAATATGAGCTAGATTTTCTACTCAAGGGCATTTTGGTCAATTAATTAAACAACAAAAGGGCATTTAGGGTACTTTTGTGTTAAAAAAACTCTTCACAATTGCTTGAGGGAGGTGGGCATTTTAGTAATTCAAATAAACTTAAAGCATGGCTGAAATGAGTTAGATTTTTAGGGGTATTTTGGTTAATTATTATAATAACAAAGGGCATTTTGGGTACTGTGTTAAATAAAACTCCTTGTAGTTTCTTGAGGGAGGAGGACATTTTAGTCATTTGAATCAATTGGAAACATAACATGAGTTAGATTTTCCATTCAAGGGTATTTTGTTCAATTAATAAGGTAACAAAGGGCATTTTGGGTACTTTGTGTGCTAAAGAAATCCTCATAGTTGCATGAAGGAGGGCATTTTAATCATTTGAATAAACCTAAAGCATAGCTAACATGAGCTATATTTTCCATTTAGGGGTATTTTGGTCAATTAATAAAATAATAGGGGGCATTTTGGATATTTTTTGTACTAAAAAAACTCCTCACAATTGCTTGAGGGAGGAGGGCATTTTAGTCACTGAATAGACCTAAAGCATAGCTAACATGAACTAGATTTTCCATTCAAGGGTATTTTGGTCAATTAATAAAATAATATATGGCATTTTGGGTATTTTGTGTGTTATAAAACTCTTCACAATCACTTGAGGGATGAGGGCATTTTAGTCATTTGACTATACTTAAAGCATCGGTGAAGGTATTTTGGTCACATGTTATTTTATAAGAAGGAATTGGAAATAACAGCATCTGGGTAGTTATTTCAATTCCACTGATTTGGGGCTTCAATTCTTCATTCTAATTCCTTGGAGATTTGACCTAAATCCATTTCTATGATTTAAAATTGATCACAAATGACGGAAATGGATTTGAGTACCCCAATTCCATTTCCATTCTTCCAATTCCCTAAATCCAAACGCACCCTAAGAGGATGAAAGAATCTTATTCATATTAAAAATACCATTTTTAAAAGTTATATCACTTTTATTTTTCTATATGAACTGGAAAAATATAGATATGGACTTCAAAAAAATTGTGAGATCTTTTTTCCCCTACATTTGAAGTAAAACAGCTTTTAATCCAATCTAAGAAGGATAAAGAATTAATTTGATTGGTTTTTT
>JAOXJP010274095.1:0-19957 GCA_025762735.1 Platanus orientalis
CTAATAAAACAAAGAGAAAACAAATAAAAAATAAAGACTAAAGGATATGAAATGATGATAAAATATAAGCATATCATCTATCCCTACATGGTTGTTTTCATGATGATTTTGACCCAAAGATTATTCACTGTAATGTAAAAGCTGCAAATATTTTGTTGGATGAAGAGTCTATTATTGGAGATTTTGGGTTAGCTACACTTATGGACTACAAAAATACCCATGTCACCTCTGTTGTATGTAGCACTATTGGGCATATACCTCTCCAGTAGGAAGTCTTCAGAGAAAACTGATGTCTTCAAGTATAGAATCATGCTTCTAGAGCTTATCGCTGGACATAGGGAATTTGATCTTGCTTGTCTTGCAGATGATGATGATGTCATGCTACTGGATTGGGTAAAAGGGCTTCTAAAAGAGAAATTGGAAACATGGTTTAAAAACACGGGATTGGTCTTGGCCGATTCTAATCCAGTGCAAAAATCATAACGTGAGTCCCTAGGATCGGCTGATCCCTGGTGGATCGTGGATTGGATGAGTTGGCTGATCCGGAATGGAATTGGCTGACTTTTAAAACCATGGTTGGAAATTCTGGTTGATCCTGATTTGCAGTGCAATTATGTTGAAGCAGAAGTGGAGCAGCTGATCCAGGTCGCTTTTCTTTGTACACAAGGCTCCCCCAATGGACCAGCCCTAGATGTCAGAGGTGGTGAGAATGCTCGAGGGTGATGGCACAAGGATGAAAGATTTAAGCACATCTGAATTATCATCCAACAAATCTACCATTATATACCATCATGCAAGACAAACGATTTAACTAAGATGAGGAAATGGAAGAATCCTCAACCCATCACTTTGTAATACTTTAAATTTCAGACTGAGCATAAATTAATGACATTAAAAAATCGATAAAAGTAGAATTGAAAATCTTGACACATCAATAATACAAGATACAGAACTAGGGTTTTAGATTACGAGCGAGGGAATCAGAGAAGAAAAGAGAGAGAGAATGGGAAAGAATGATGGACTCGCCTGTGTGGGAGTTCATCCAATTACAGGGGTGATTCCGACAGAGAGGGGCTGTGGGAGTTCGTCTCCTGTTCTGTCTTCAGTCGATTTTTTAAACGAATGGAGTCCATAACGGTCGTTTTTGTCTTATATACGGCAGTCACACATGTGAACCCGCACATGTTATATTTGTAACTCCATTGGAGTCAACGCATAAGTAGAACTTCTACTTATCTCCATGAGCAAAACCCCAGCTTCCCTAATAAGCTGCTTATACCTCTCTCTCTTACTTCTGACTTATATTAAAGTTACTTTTTCTTTGGTTAACCATGCACTCGAATGCACTGACTTATCAGAGTTTATACTGGTTTCTTATGGTCTTTAGGGATTGAACCGCAGGTGGTTAAGACATAAAAGAAATAGGGTAATGAATGGGATACTCATGTTTGAAAGAAACTAGGCCACGTTTGATGGATGGTAATTCTGCAGCAATCAGATCTTTAGTGTATATAAAACTAAGATGTAAATCTCTGATCAGAATTCAAGAACTGACCTCAATCTTTAATTACAAGTACAAGGGTACCTGAACGGTTCTGCAGGATGATTAAGGATGGGTTTCAAGTTTCTTTTAACCAAAACAGCAAGATTATGATGTTCTGGAGGTGCTGCCAGGTTATAGAATCCTGGTTTATGGGTTTCTTGGATAGAAAAAACTGAAGCAAAAGACTTGGGTTTAGTCGTAAGTTTAGGAATCAAGTTCCCAGGTTTATTGAATAGGAAAGAAACAAGAGAGATGGAGATATGTGGTTACCAATAGGTCAAGTGAAAGAATCTATGGAGAATAAATTGGAAGGACTGATGGATCCAAGAAACATGATAAAGAGAAGTTCTAGCTGGACTGGTGATGGTTCGTTAATGGTAAAACCAGTGTACACCAAGGGAAAATAAAGAAGAAAAAGAAGAAAAAAAAAGAGAAGAAAGAGAAGAAGAAGAGAAGAAAAATACCTGTGGAAAAGACCCTATCTCATACCTGGAGAATCTCTGACCAGGTTTAAGTTTAAGGCATACTTGAGGAAGAGGGGCTATCACTCGTTGAAAGAGGAGAAAGCAGAACAAAAATCTTATTACTTCCATCATTGTCCGTTCAAGAGGTTGGGACCTTTTTTAAGAGTTCAAACCTTCTAAAAACACAGCACACAACTTTCCCCTCCCTTTCTAATTCTCTTCCACACGTTTTGGTCTTTTCCTCCTTATTTAAACTCTATTAAAAGGCTCTTTATAAAAATTCCCCTAAACGATAATAAAAATGACACTTAGGTCCTAAGCTCTAATCATTCATAAAATTCTAAATTAAAACAGTAAACAACTCAAGTAAAGGATTCTAAACTAAACTAAAGACACCCATATGTGTCTCCATATATCTTCTTGTGCATCCTCACGTGTGGACCCCAGTAGGACCATGTGTAGGTCCCACCTTGCTTTCCATGTCCTCATCAAAAGGTTTTAGGTATGGAGCAACAAGCTTTAATGGTGGAACATAAGAAAACAGAAAATTATAGAAAAAGAAGGAAGGAAAGAAGAATAGAAGAGAATAGATGTACATGTGAGAAATCACCAACTCACAACTTGGAAATCACTAACCAAGCCAAGATCTAGGTACCAAGAGCTTGAAGAGAACCACTCCTATAAGAGGGAAATACTAGAATTTTATTTCATATTCTTCATTAGTTTTTGGTAAGAAGGAGGCCCTTTTTAATAACCCACAATAGGTAGGGCATCTCCCTTGGTTACATCACAAATTAAAAACAAAAGAAAAGAAAGAAATAAAGCTAAAAATGCCCCCCCTCCTTGCTGGTCGACTAAGCCTAAATTAAGCTTTATTACTTAATTTCAAATATACCCTATATAAAAAATTAAAATAACATTTACGTCCCTAACTCTAATAATTCATGAAACCATTAAATAAAAGAATAAAACCACCATAAAAGCTCCAAAATAGCATATAGTCATCCCTTTGATATCTCCCACATATCCCACCATGGTACTCATTATGGTAGAACAAATCACTCTTTAGATAAATGTTAAGACACGTTTGGAAATTTGTTTGGGCTAATGTCAAGACCATGTCGAGTGAGATTCCTATGGGTTCTACAATGAAACTCCTATGGGTCAAGATCAATTACTCTTTCTTGTGAGGAGTGCAGTGCATTGTTACATCAAATTCAATCAACAAGTAGTACTCCAGTCCATTCTCATAAACTACTACCTTAGCCCACTCAAGTACTTCTTGCCTTGCTACTCAGGGGTCATTTTTGGTTATTGATGCGGGAGTAAGAGCATATGACTGGTATGTCATCACAATTGGTTTCCTTTAATCTTTTTCTTCTTAATCTACAGTCGTTCTTGCAGATGGCTCTATACGTTCTATCAGCAGTCATGGAGATGCTAATCTAGCTTCTTTCTTATCTCTTTCATCTATTCTATATGTTTCTAAATTTCCATTTAGTCTACTTTCTGGAAGTAAACTAACCAAAACCTTGAATTTTTCAGTGATTTTTTTGTTGAAGTATATTAAATCTTGTATCTCCTAACACCTTAAGGTTTTGACATGGTATCAAAGCAAGTCAGGTCACAAGTTCGAATCCTAATAGAAGTATTTTCCTGGAAGTAGTGTTATGCACGTGTGTACGTGTTGTGTGAACTCGCACCTAGCTCCCCAAGTGTGTTCTAAGGAGAGAACAATGTTCCTCCTGAGGAGAGATGTTGAAGTATATTAAATCTTGTATCTCCTAACACCTTAAGGTTTTGGGAGAGTTTGTTAAGGGAGTGACTAATAACACCCCTAAAATCACTCACCACACACCTTTTTTCTTGTTTTTCCCTTTATACCCCTCCCCTAAAATCTCCTCTACCTAAAATACCCTCCCCTATTTTCTCCCCACACCCTCACCCTCCCTTTCAACACCACCGGCAACCCACCCTCCTCCCCCTCCGGTGGTAACCCACCCCCTCCCTGTCTCTCTGGCCCCTCTCTCCTGCACCCCCCTCTTCCTCTTCCTCTTTCTCTCTCTCCCTCTCTCTCCCTCCCCCTCTCCCTCCCTTTCCCTCCCTCTCCCTCTCTCTTCCTCTTCCTCTCTCTCTCCTTCCCCTGTTTTTTTTTTTGCCCAGACCTACACCTCTAAACGCCTAGAAAAAAAAATAGGGAAGAGGAAGGAGAGAAAGGAAGAGGAAGAGAGAGAGGAAGAGGAAGAGAGAGGAGAGAGAGGGAGGGAGGGAGAGAGATGCTGGAGAGAAGAAGAGGAAGAGAGAGCTGCCGAAGAGAGGGAAAGAAAACTTCCAGAGAGAGAGATACGTCGAGGAGAGAGAGGGAGATGCAGGGGTGGGGAGAGAGAGAGGAGGGGTATTTTGGGGAGGGGGTAAAAAGGGAATAAAAAAGGGGGTGTGATGAGTGGTTTTAGGGGGTGCCATTAGTCGCTCCCGTTGGTTAATTCACTGTCAACATTTTTATCCTTCATTTTGTGTTTTCCAAGACCTCAAGATAGATAAAGAGATGATTAGTGGAGGCATGAAGCAATGTCCAATTTTGTGTCTTTTGCTCAGTTATCACATTTGTTCTATTCCTTTGCCGTATCTCTTTCTACCATCTTCCTACCTTGGCCATATATAAATATTTTGGGTGGAAGCAAACCATGGATTTAAGTTGGAAACTCTTCAATAGAATGATACTTGGGGTTAACTACTCTTCCTCCAGGAAACAGGCTGTTAGTTGTCACTTTGTATATACCATTAAGTATTAGCCTAATAGTACCATTAAAAGGTTGAAAGCCTGCTTGGTTGCAAAGGGATGTATCCAAACCTTTGGTATTAACTATTTTGAGACTTTTTCTCTTGTTGCTTGTCTTAATTCTATTCGAGTTTTGATATTTGTTGTGGTGTCACATCATTGACTGTTATACTAGTTGAATGTCAAAAATATTTTTCTTAATTGTGATCTACATGAAGACGTATACATGGATCAACCTCCTTGGTGTATTTCTTAGGGGGAAAGTGATAAAATGTATAAGTAGAGAAAAACAATTTATGAGCTGAAGTAATCACCTTGTGCCTGGTTTGATATGTTTAGCATGATTGTATTACAATATGAGTTTATGAGGACCTCATTTGATCACTCATTGTTTGTTCGCAAACAAGGAACATGTGTTATTTACCTAGTTGTTTATGTGGATGACAACTAAAAATGACCACAATGGAATTTGTTGATTTGAAATGGAGTAGTTCTTTTAAGACAAGATCTGGGCCAACTTCGATATTTTTTGGGCATAGAGGCATCATATTTCAAGCAAGGACTCATCTCAGCGAAAGTATGTGATGGACCTATTGGAAGAATCTCGTATGTCTAAAAATTAAGCTTATTGATTCTCCTATAAATGAATGATAAAGCCAAGTTCGGATCCGAGGAGGATCATTTCCAGATGCTGGTAGATACAGAAGGATGGTTTGCGAAGTGATATATTTCACAGTTACATGGCCTGACATTGGATTTGTTGTACATGTCATAAGCCACTTTATGCACACTTCATATCAGCTCCATTGGGATGCAATATGCAGAATTCTACAATATCTGAATGGTGGACTAGGAAAAGGTATTTTATATACTCCTAATAAATTGGAAGTTATAGGTTGTTTAAATGCAGATTGGGCTGGCAGTAAAATGGATAGAAGGTCTACATTTGGGTATTACACTTTTGTTGCAAGAAATTTGGTTACTTAGAAGAGTAAGAAGTGTGGTGACCAGATCAAGTGTTGAAGTAGAATACAATGCTATAGCCCATAGGGCTTGTGAGTTAATGTGGTTGAAATCTCTTCTAAGTAAGTTATGATTATAACGATTCCTCGAAATATGTATATTGATAATCAAGCAGAAATCTACATTGCAAGCAATCTAGTGTTCCATGAGTGCACTAAACATATTGAGGTGGACTGTCACTTCATTTATGGCTTGGTGATGAGCAAACATATTGTAACTCCACATTGCACTAAAGATCAGTTAGGTGACCTTTTTGCCAAACCCTTAAGAAATCACAGTTGTAGTATTTTTGCAACAAGCTAGATTTGATTGATATATATGCTCCAAATTAAGGGGGAGTGTTAAAGAGTTTATGTAGTGTATGTTATTAACATACCACAATAGGGGCAGTTTTGTCCCTTCAATGTTATAATAGGTGCCAAGGAGATGGCTTTGTAGTCACAAGCCAATTTGAGGATCTGAATGGTTGTTCACTTGGGGTCAAGACACGGGTTATCGAGGAACTGAAGTGGCACCAAATATAGGGATCAAGGATCTACTCAACGTGAAAGCAAGCATGCTCAGGTACTAGGGTGAGACAATGAGAGATGTGAGAATTTGAACAAATAGTTCATTCGAGGTGAAAGCATGGGATGTTGAGGTGTTGGAGTGACACATGCGGTGACAGTGTTGGCTCCAGGTCAAGGCAGTGTGCCTCGAGTATAAGGGTGACACAATAAAAAGACTAGAGAAGTAAAAAACAGTGCTTACTTTTGGTGAAAATGTAATGGACCAAGGTACTAGGGTGGCATAGTGATAGCTTATGGCAAGCTATAGAAGGCCTTCAACGAATCGAAGGCAAAGTAAAATCAATGGATGCCTTCTTGGGGTGAAGACATGTGAGTGTCAAATTATTGGGGGGGCAACACAAGAGGATGGTTAAATTTGACACTAATAATGTTCAAGGAAACTAAAAGTTATGGTGAGAGCTTAAGTGGGGAAGCATTTAAACCATGAAAAAAGCAATGACAGGTGCAATGTGGCATGTATGCCACTACTGAGGTCATTCATTCGAAATACTATTGTAGGAAAAATTGAAGGGTGAGCTTTGTGATCTTAGCCAACTAAGTGTTAGGGTTCATACCGATACAAGTCAGTATCCTACACAGGGTGAAGGACATTGTCAAAGCAGGATTAGGAAACCTCATAGGTGAGGTATAGAAATCCAAGTAATTGGCACAAGTGGTTTTAAACATCGGTGAGGATGTTGGCCATAGGATTAAGGAGCTCAGCGAATTAAGTTCTTAGGCAGGAAAGGTCGGAAGACCTCTAAGGTGAAGCATATGTCAATAGAGTGACGACTTTGTTGGTGCAAGTTAATGGGGGTTGATAGCTGCATTGAAAATTTGTAGAGTGGTGAATATGAGAAGCCAATTGGTTTGGTAAGTAGCGAGTATAGTGTTTGGAATGGGACAAGCATCTAGAAGAGTGTCAGGTTAAGGAGCTAATCAGAATGGGAATTCCTCGGAGGAGGAAACACATGATAGTGCAAGGACGGTTTCAAGCAACGAATAGTGTTGTTAACCAAATAATAATATAAAGGGGGAGGAGGCGTCACTTACAACCCTAACGACTCTTCTCCCTTAATTTCTCCCATTTACTCTTCTCTTTTCCTCTTTTATTTTAAATTTTCTTTATTTATTTACAATAATAAACATGGTACATGAATGAATACCGTTTCTCAAGGAAATAAGATGAGAATCATAGTACATGAACAAAAACCTTTTCTTAAGGAAATAGGAAGATGAGAATCAGAGTACGTAAAGAAATATCATTCTCAAGGCAATAAGAAGATGAGAATCAGAGTTAGCATCAACATGAAAGGATGGGGCAATACTTGAAGAGATGGAGACGTCTTAAAGAGGTACATGAGGATCTTAAGTAACCCTTATTTCTTAAGAACACCTTTGAAAAATTCTTTGTTACCACCATTGGCTCCCCCTCACTCTGTGTAAGCCTTAACTGTGTGTGCTTCCACCACATACACTATCCTTTAGAAGTAGGATGAAACAGGTAAGGGAAGAGTAGACTCCTATTTACACTTACTCTCCCCCTAGGAGGATTCTAAGCAGGAGGAAAGAAGGGCACCAACTCTGCAAAGGTAGCATCCTTACAAGTGAGAGGATGATAGCACTTGTTGATAGAATATGTATGTATTTACGGGTATGTATTTATGTGGGGTATATTGGTCATACTTAATTCTCGTGGGTATACCATTGTATGGGTGTATCAAACTAATCACATAAATATATAAGCCACCGTATATAGGAGAATAGAATACTCTCTACATAAGGTTTATTCTCCAAAACGATTTCTCTCTTCTTCTTCTTCTTCTTCTTTTTCTCCATTATACAAACCAAATCTTTCAACTTGGTATTAGAGAAATCCCTAGGAGTGATCAGAAGAACATAGACTAACATCCCTAGGACTGATGTCAGTCCTAGGGTGGACTGATGTCAGTCCTAGGGTATTTTATTCCTAGTTTTTTGGTATTCTTTTCACGATTTTTCAATGGCTAGAAAGGTATGTTTTAATGATTTGTCACAAAAAGAAAAAAAAATACTCTAAATCTGGAAAAAGTTTATCGCACAAAATGATCTAGAAGTGTTTTAATCGGTTGGAAAGGAAAGGATTGATCGTTTGTTTGTGGGAAATCTGTGGGTTTTTGTCCCAACTGATTTCATGGATTTTTGAAGTGTTGGTGAGGGTTTGTTTGACCCATATTTAACACCCAATTGACTTTATTAGGGTACTGTTCATTCTTGGACTTTGAAACCTATCTTTGGTTGATCAGATCTGTAGATTTTAGATCAGATCTAATGGAGTTCTTCGTGGTTTGTTGCTAGTTGAAAGTGGTTGAGACCTTGGAAGCCTATACGTGTGATCGTGAGTCTGCCTGATTGTAGCATTGGGAATTGTGTTTTTTTTCCTCTGTTAGTTGATCTATTGAGGCCAAGATCAGTAGTATGTGTTAAACTTGTGAGTTGTCTATGTTGATCAGTGAGTTGCTAAGCCTCGGATTAGACTATAGGAGACTCAGCCAACAATGATGTCAATAGTTTTCAGACAGTTGGAGATATCTCACAGCCCCAGATTACCACTATGAAGTTTAATGGCAGGAATTAGTTAACCTATTCTAGGTCAATGTTGATTTACATTCAAGGGAAAGATAAAGAAGAATACTTAACCAAAGAGAATAAGATGCCCTCACGGGATGATGCAAGTTATAGAAAATGGAAGATTGAGAATGCCACCGTTATGAGATGGCTCCTTAATTTGATGACACCAGAGATCAGTGAGCACTTCTTATTTCTTGAGACAACATATCAAATTTGGAATGCATTGGCCAAGTCGTCTTCAGAGATGGGACACATAGCCAAGGTATTTATTGCGGCACAAAATTGCTCACTTCAAACAAGGTGATCAGCTACTTTCACTTTACTATTCCTTTGCAGAAAATGTGGGATGAATTAGATCATTACACCATGTGTTATCCCACCTGCATGAAAGATATCATAGAGTATCAAAAGCATATTGAGAGCATACAAATCTTTGAATTTTTAGTCAGGTTGAACCCAGAATATGAACAAATGAGAGTTGTCATTCTTGGAAAAGATCTATTTCCCTCCTTAGATGAGGTGTATGCTTATGTCCATGAAGAAGAGTGATGTCAAGGAGTGATGAACATATCTTCTACCTTTGAAAATTCAGCCTTATTTCTTCCTCCACTATGGGTGGTCGTGGGGGACATGTAAGCCGTGGTCATTAGGGTTGAGCATGGGCTTGGGCCAGCCCGGGCCCGTCCTGGCCCGACCCAAAAAGCCCAACCCAACATAGGCCCGATAAGGGCCCGGGCCTAAGTTAAAGGCCCGAACCTTAATTAGGGCCGGGCTTGGGCTTACCTTGGCCCAAGCCTAAACATTATATATATATATATATATATATATATATATAAAATGTTATTTGGTGAAAAAGTGTATGCAGTTTACATGGTGAGGTGAATTATAAATTGACACATGTTGTGTTGAGGGTTAAAAACGTCCAAAAATAGTTAAGATGAAAAGTAGGTGTCAAAAAAGAGACATCAAATTCAAAAATACATCATATATAAATATATACAAGAAATTAACAAACTTGAATCAATAGCTTAGTTGGTTAAAGAGTTTATTATAGAGTAGGTCATGAGTTCAAATCTCATCAAAAGCATTTGTTTTTTGAAAAATTTATAGGCCATGGGCTGGCCCAAGCCCGGCCCGAAGCCCGATAAAATAACTAGGGCCGCGCTTGGGCTTAAAGTTTGTGAAAATGTTCAGGTCCGAGCCCGGCCTGAGCCCGAAATTTCTATATAGGGCCAAGCCTCGGGCCTACCCTGGTCAGGCCTGAGCCCGGTCCATGCACACCTCTAGTGGTCATGGTGGACAAGATAGCCTCACTTCTAATGATAGAAGTCACCTTAAGTGTGAGTATTGTGATCGATCTAGACATATCAAAGACCAGTGTTGGGATCTATATGGCTGACCACAAGATCTACCTCCTTGTTTCTCACAATGAGGTGGATCTAGTAGTGGTAGAGGTGGAAGCCATTTTGGCAGTAATAGACTAAATGCCCACTCAACAACTTCCACTTCCACAGAGAAGCCTACCACAACTCTAACTCCTGGTACCTTAAGTCCTTTCAATGGGAGTTTATCCAAAAATGAAATCAAAACCTTTAGGTGCTTTGTATCACAGCTTGAGCATCCTTTTAGTGTCCCAACCTCATCTTTTGCATACTCAAGTACACCGTACATTAGCTTCCGCATTATCTGCCTCTATCTCCAATCCACTATGCTCTTGGGTCATAGATTCAGGAGCCTCTCACCATTTGATTGGTATGTCATCCATTTTCACTTCTTATAATGTGTGTTCTAGTAAGATAAAGTTAGTATTGCCGATGGTTCCTTGTCTGGAACTAGATAAGGTAGCATTCTTGTTACACCTGACATTAGTTTATCTTTTGTCTTACATGTTCCTAATTTTTCTCTTAACTTATTATCTTACAGTCACATCACTAAAAGTCATAACTGTTGTGTTACCTTTTATCCATCTAATTGTGTGTCTCATGACATGGTGACAAAGAAGGCTATTGGTTTAGCTCATAAGAAAGATGGCCTCTATCTACTCGATTCCGGTTTTGCCATCGCAACACCAACAATAAAGAGGGTTTATTTTGCTTCTAGTCCAGATGAGTCACTTAACATCGTTGCTTGAGACATTTGTCTTTTTTTGTGTTAAAGAAAATGTTCCCTCAATTTTTTCTCATTTTAGTCAGATGTTTTTTGTGAAACATGTTAGTTGGCTAAACATTGTCATTTTGTTTACCCTTTAAGTAATAATAATAAAAATTCTACTTTATTTTCTCTTGTGCAATCTGATGTGCGGGGGACCTTCCCCTGCATGTTCATTATTTGGTTTTTAGTATTTTATGTCGTTTGTTGATGATTATTCTTGTGCTACTTAGGTTTATTTGCTTAATAAGAGTGGTGTGTATAAAGCATTTAGGTCTTTCCATAGTATGGCTATTACCTAGTTCAACACTAACCTTAAAATCCTGAGATCTGACAATGGTGGAAAATACCTTACTTAATAATTCTCTACTTTCCTTGATACCTCTGGCATTATCCACCAAATTATATGTCCATGAATTCCTAAACAAAATGGGTAGCAAAGAGAAAGAGCCGACACCTATTGGAAATTACACAAGCCCTTATATTCACCTTGAATGTACGCAGGACTTTCTGGTATGAGACTGTCCAAACTGTGGCCTATCTCATTAACGGGATGCCGTTATGTGTCCTCTCCAATAAATCTCCACACGATGTCTTTTTCCCTGACATATGTTTGTTTGCCCTATCACCTAAAACCTTTTTGGATGTATCTGTTATATACATGTGCCTAAATCCGATCGCATAAAGCTAGATCCCAAAGCAAACAAGTGTGTTTTTTTGGGCTATGGGGTCAACCAACAAAGCTATAAATGTTTTCATCCACCCATTCACTAGTATTTTGTTTCTCGAGATGTGACATTTTTCGAGTCTATTCCATATCATTCCACTAGTGGGACATCTCCTCAGGGGGAGCATGATGTTAGGAAGGAATTTACAAGTTATGGTTCTCTCCCTCTCTCTATTCCTTTTCTTGTTCTTGTTCATGTTTCTTAGTTTGATGGTGGAAAGAGGGATTCAGAATTGCTAGTGTATACCTGGCAAAAAAAACCAAAATTGCAAGGGGATGAAGAGTGTAAGGATCTAAATTCTCATGACCTACACTAAAAGTCGATTTTTGACACTAGTCCTGAGATATGTAACATTCTTCCCTCTCTTCCTTTATCGGGTGATGTCTTAATTTTTCCATTGCTTAGCGAAAGGGTATTAGAGCTTGCACTCAACATCCTTTATCCAACTTTGTATCTTATCATGCATTGTCACTTTGTTTTCGTAGTTTCTCTGTGGCCTTGTCTTCTATTTTTATTCCTCACAGTGTCTCTGAGGCATTATCTCAGCAACATTGGAAGGATGTAATGGTTGAAGAGATGAAGGCACTTGAAAAGAATTAACATTTGGGAATTAGTGGATCTTCCTCGAGGGAAGAAAGTGGTTGGTTACAAGTGGGTCTTCACTGTTAAGTACAAGGTTGATGGTTCGGTAGAAAAGTTTAAGGCCTGGTTAGTGGCCAAAGAGTACACTCAAACATTTGGCATTGATTATCATTATTATGAGATATTTGCACTTGTGGCCTAAATAAACTCCATCTGAGCACTCATATCTCTACCTGCAAATCATAATTGGCCACTCTTACAGTTTGATGTGAAGAATGTCTTTCTTCACATAGACCTGGAAGAAGAAGTATAGACGGTCACTTCTCCTAGCTTTCATATGCCTAATTATGAAGTAAAGGTTTGTAAATAAAGGAAAGCATTGTATGGTTTTGAAGCAGTCTCCACGTGCTTGGTTCAAGAGATTTCACTCTGCAATGTTACAGTCTAGTTATAAGCAAACACTAACAGATCATACGTTGTTTGTCAAGCACAATGGTGCTAAAGTAATTGCCTTAATTGTTTAAGTGGATGATATTATGGTCACAAGGAATGATGATGCTAAAGTTACCCATCTGAAAAATAGTTTAGCAAAGGAGTTTGAAATCAAGGACCTTGGTTCTCTATGATACTTTCTTGGGATTAAAGTTGCCAAGGCCAAAAAAGACATCTTTTTTTCTCAACGAAAGTATGTGTTAGACTTGTTGAATGAGGCAAGGATGGAAAGATATAAACCATATGCAACACCCATTAAAGTGAATCATAAATTGAAAGAAGATGACACTGAGAGACTTGTTGATGCTGGGAGGTTTTGGTGTCTCATGAGATGTCTTATTTACCTTCTTACATGACTAGATATCACATATGTCGTTAGTGTTCTCAGTTAGTTTATGCATGCTCTAACCGAAGCTCATATGGAGGCAACTTTAAGAATCCTCAAGTACTTGAAAGGTTTTTAGGGAAGGGCCTCTCTTATATAAGAGACATGGCCATCACCATGTCAAGGCATACACTAATGTTGATTAGGCCGGTTCACTCATTGATCAGAGGTCCACTTCTAGATACTGTTCGTTTGTTGATGGCAACCTATTAACATGGAGTAAGAAACAACCAGTTGTCGCTAGATTTGGTGCTAAGGCAGAGTTCAGATCTATGATCCATGGGATATGTTAGATACTGTGGTTATGTATGTTACTTGATGAAGTGGGGTTTCTAACGACTAGAACTAGACCTATGAGTCTCTATTGCGACAATAAGGCTGCTGATGCATAGCCCATGATCCTGTCCAACAAGATTGTACTAAGCATGTCGAGGTTGATTGTCATTTTATTAAAAACCATTTGAAGAAGGGAAACATCTGTTATTCGTTCATTCAAACTTATGATAAATTAGCCGATGTATTTACAAAGGGTCTTAGTGGGGCTCAGTTCATGTACTTGGATGGTAAGCTAGGAATGATATATTCTCTAGCTTGAGGGGGGTGATAGAATATGTATGTATTTGGGGCTATGTATGTATATGGGATATATTGGTCATACTATATTCTCGTGGGTATACCATTGTATGAGTGTATCAAACTACTCACATAAATATATAACCTACCATATGGGAGAATAGAATATTCTCTACATATGGATGGTTACTACTCCTAAAATGATTTCTCTTCTTCTTCTTCTCTTCTTCTTCATTATACAGACCTAATCTTTCAACACTTGTATCCCTTCTAACTCACAGCATACTTAAGGAAGATGCACTTGAGGGCTTTAAGGTCCAACATGGACATATCGGACTTAAGAACATAAACATAGTGAACATAGTCAAACACTAATTTGTTCTTATTTATGTTAAGTTGTCTTTAGAGTTTTATTAGGGTTAGATGTCTTAACAACAAGAGAATATTTGTTTCTATTTTGGGATGTTGCTATTTTTATTTTTTATTTTTATAAAAGAGCTCATACCTTGATGAATGGAATAGAGAATTGTTATTGATAATTAAGCTTTGGCTTGCCTAGGGTTTTGAATTGAAGTTGGACTTTTTCAACCTTTCACAATTAGACTGTGAATCCCGTACAGTAGTTGGGATTATTACAAGTTCTTATCTTCTTTTCTTTTATTTTCTTTTCTTTTGGTTATTACACTTTAATTATTCAAGCTCTCCAGTTCCATCATTGACGAAGCATTACACCACTACAAGTTGATCATGTGGCGACCCAAAACCCATACCCAAAAGGAATACAAATTTCGGAAACAGAACACATTCATTCTTTCTTTCTTGAGGTCATTCCATTCATTTTATATATTTTTCTTTTATCCATTACATTCATCACTTTGCACTCATCATACACTTTGCCCTAAAATTTGGCCATTCACCTTACAACAACTTAGTTAATTAAGTGCATTCTCACAAATCAATACATTTCCCTTTTTATTCATTCGCAACGGAAACATACAGGTCTATACACATTCAACCTCAAGTAATTTTCTATTGACATTCCATTAATAATATAAATCAAAATCTGAAAATTCATTCCATTAAATAACTTCAAACTATCACTAGAAATTTAAAACATCAATCTCAATAATCTAACAAAAATCTAAAATTATCTATTTATTACAATTTCATTCTTAAAGCAAACTGACATAACAAAAGTCTGTAAATTAATAATTCAGCTTAAATAAAACTAATAATCCAAATGATTTAAGTCATTCATAGTCCCATCCATAAACCTATCCAATCACAATCCCAGTGTCTTTCCTCTTCATCGTTATCTGTGGTATTGAATTGAGTGAGTTTGACAAACTCAGTAGAAAAAATGCAATGTTATACAAAAGTATGGTCAAGACTTGCACGATACGATTAAAATGATAAAATGATAGTAGAATGGAAATAAGACAATATAAATGAAAAATACGATATTTACACTTTTATTTTCCAACTCTACTTCAATTTAACACATGTAAAACTATTTTTGAACATTTAGCATTCTTTACAATCTTTTTCAACCTTTTTTTAACAATTTTATATCAGTTAACATTTAATACTATGAGGAAAATACGATAACGGCACAATGGCAATATCTATACATGTAATCAGTACTATAATAATGACAGTATGATACGATCAATTTAATCTTATGCATAGGTGAGCTAATGACAATGCAATACAATACGATGTCAATGTCACCATTTTATCTCCGATGAGAGGAGCCACATGATACACCAATTTTATCTCTGGTACAAAAGCCACTTGATTCACCAATTTTATCTCTAATGAGAGGAGCCACATGATACACCAATTTTATCTCTAATGAGAGGAACCACATGAGACACCAATTTTATCTCTGTTGCAAGAGCCACATGATTCACCAATTTTATCTCCGGTAAGAGGAGTCACATTATATACCAATTTTATCTCCAATGCAAAGGGTTACAAGATTCACCATTTTTATCTTTAATGAGAAGAGTCACATGATACACCAATTTTATCTCCGGTGTAAAGAGCTACATGATAACCATTTATAATCCCTAGTAAAAGAGTCATTCATATCATAAGCCAGGTGTGCTAAGCATCATCAATGTTTCCTCTTTGATGATGAAAGGTGGCTTCAACCATATACATGCATTACTTTAATTATTTATCAATTTTAATCAACACAATCACTTTTTTACATTCTATACTATAACAGTGTAGTCTCCAACATACACAGTACAATACTAATTCAACACCAATAGAGTTTGCTTGACCGTCTAAGCACTTTCAATGAAACTTTTTACGAAATTTTATAACAATCCATACAATATATTAACAGTGATCTCTATCGCAATTTTTATATCAATACAATACTTTTTAATATCTATAACTTCATAACAATGGAACTTTATCAATACTTTCGATACTAGTAGTATTTTCTCAAAAACTCTCTTACACAATACAAATTTTTCACATGCTTTGATGTATATGATAGTTGATACTTCAAGGGATTTCAAAATCATACTTATGAAAAATAATTACTTTTCTTTGTAAAAATTCAATCTTTACATTCCTAAGATGTTTTCAATGGTTCTGAATATGTTCATTTAAAAACTCATTGAAAACTTATGTAAAACTCGTAATAATGACATCAATATTTTTAGATAACTATGAGCCTAAGTAAAAACGATAGATTATACAGTTTCTTATGTCTTGTTGAATTAAAATCAGATCCCTCATCTTTCTTCTTCAGAAAAATCCCAAAAACTTCTTCCAAACCTAGCTTTTTCTCTTTGATTTTCTTTATCTTGCTCATTGATTTGATCTTTGTGTTTTTGTGTTGGATTAGGTCAAAAACTATCCCTTATATAGTCCCTAAAAAAGCTCCACTTCGTTTGGGAACTTCCCATTTTGATTTGGAATTTTCCAAAACCAAAAACCATGAAAAATCACGGAAAATTTGTTTTTCAGCATTTTTACCCAGCATGATCGATGATTGAATCTTGTATGACCAGTCATAGGTACATGACCCGTCATAAGGTCTTGTATAACCTGTCAAACAGAAAGTCATATTTCCATTAAGTCTGATGGGTGGTTATGACCGGTCATTCAGGTTTTCATGACTCATCATTCGGTTTTTTTTTTTTTTTCAACTTTATCATCTCTTACGAAAATGATCATACTTCCTTTAGGAAGCTCAAAATTCATTACCGTTCGTTACGTTGGACTCTAGACTTCCGTGCCTATTTAATGACATAAGTGATCTCATAGATTTTCCTACATTTTTGTTGGTATCTCTCTAAATTTGTGTCAATTTACAGATCAACATATGTGCATTTAAATGAGCTTAAGTGTGTACAAAACTTATATAACATGTGTAAGCATTCTAACTTTGACACGTGTACAATAATGTGTGCTTCATGATAAGATCAGGTCAGCCATTGAGTTCATACTAGATAAGTACACTTTCAATTTTAGAATCTTATTATGTTTTTGTTGTATATGTGTGGGACAAACCTTAGTATTGGATGTTTTATAGACTTTTATCATTCCGATTGCTAAGAAATTTTAGGGTTTACATCTTCATCATATCCCTATTAGACTGAAAAGTTTCACCTTAATATAAGAAGCCTATCCCTATTTTATATGGTGCCCTATTTTAGTCAAGCAACTAGATATTCTGGATTCTGTATTTCAGTTAATCTGATTTGTCCACATTGTAAGGGTTATTTCCAGCCTGCTTAAACTTGTTTGAATTCCTTTTGGATTCATAACCCATAAGATATTTGAGGCACTAGACCATCCTGCATCATATTAACCTGCCCATACTACTCTTGAGGTCAACCCATGGTCAAATGAATCAACACTAATGAATGAGGCATAAATACTGCAACCTCATGTAATGACATATCATGGGCTGAATGATTTAGGTACATCACAACAGAAAGTCATTGTTTTTAGTTTTTTAGAAAACCTGATTGTGCATTGTCCTGAGATCATAAGAAGGATTGCTCTTCAAGTAAAACGTTTAAGAAACTAATCCAAAATTAGCTTGTGTTATTGTTTACCTGATAGTTTATCATGTTTATTTCAAAATAAATAAATACATCATTATCAAATTAGGCATTTAGTAGATGCATTATTTTCTGGAGTTGGGAAAAAATCTAACTGATTTTTTACCTCATAGTTTTGCTAGTTTCTCAATGTAACCTAAATTCTGTAGAATCTTGAAGCAATGTCACTTCCAGTTTTGCTCAGTTGAAAATCTTGCATGTTTGACCATTTCCAATAAATCTATAGACATGCTCACTTTTGCATTCTAATTGATTGCCATGGTGCATGAGTGCAAATAAGGATGTATGTTTGATTTCTTATGGTGGAACAGAAAGAACAAAATATGACTTTTTTTTTCAGGGTTCGTTACTGTATAATATTTGATGTCTGCAGGAGGCTTTTTCAACAAGATTTGGCTTTTTGTTATCGAGAAAAGAAACATAGAAGTGAGGTATGTCTGCACAATTTTCTATATATGTCAATAGTTGATTTAAATATCTATTGTTTTTAAAAAACCAGAACATACTTTCCGATCCCAAAATAAATACATAAATAAAATTTTAAAAGGAATAGGAAGAGGCCGTAATTTTTTATATACTTGTTGAATGAATATGTTTTCTCTATTTGACAAAGGAGCATACCGCTATCTTCTATATACATTATAGAACTTCTCTCTAGGTACATACCTGGAAAGGGATTGTTGTTTTAAGGTGATCAATTCCTGATATTGTTTAAGCTTAAGTTATGTTGTAACAGAGTGAGGTTCTGGGTGAAGCTACACCCATCTATTTTATGCAATAGTAATTGTGTTTTATCTCCTGTTACTCATCAGTACAATTTCATTTCTAATGCATTGCTACAGGAGGACTCACCAGGAGCAGATTGGAGAAACATCAAGGGTCATGCATTAGCATCTGCCAGTAGTAGCAGGCAGCTTTCATGGAAGCAGTTCATGGTTTCAAATAGCCACAACGATTCAAGTACAGATGTGCCTACTGGCGTTTCTGTCGATGAGCTTAGTGCTGTTGATTCTGGCACCATGCCCTCTACATCAGGGGCAGAGGAGGTAGTATTGCCATCTAGTATACACTAATACTTATTCTATGACACTGTCTAGCAGTCAATTTAATGCACCTGCAAAATGTATGTTTTTTTTGGCTTGCATGCCATAGGGAAAGGATAATATCGAAGGCATCCGCCCGCATCCTCTTCCAATTTTGGTGGATTTAACAACAGTTCTTGACTTCTTCAAGGAGCCGCGCACCCAACTCATGGAACAACTCCACGACCTCAGTCTGACTAATGGGGCAGCATCTTCACAGAGCTTGGTATATAAACGATCATCCCCTCCATGGAACAGCCTGAGATGATACTCCACCAGTGAGATCGGAATCTGACATCCAGCCATGTGTATACGAGTTATCCTGTGTGTAAGCATGGCAAGGCAAGTGTTCATTATGAGTTCTACTGTTGTAACTTTTTTCTTTTCTTGTTTCCAGTGTCACTATTTGTGTAAGCATGGCAAGTGTTCATTTCTTCTTGTATTAGGGGTAATTTTATTGATGAATATCTTCAAGAACACTCAAGTAGATGGAACAAACAAGTGAGCAGCTTTTACGTTTCTTCCTCTGAGAGATCTCTCGCTATTTAATGACCATCTTGTAATTAATATGGAAATGTCCAGTGTTGGTGGAAAGCTTCTTCCATTTTCTTTTCATGGTTATTTAATTTAGAAAATAAAATGATTGGTCAAAGACCTCACTTAGGCATGTGCTTTAGTAACACTAGCCAAGTTTCAGTACTTGACATTCTCAACACATTTACAGAAGTCCTTTTTCATCGAGAACTGTCTAATGGTGTTCAGAAGACTTGGGATTTTCTTTTATTTTGTTAAATCAGGTAATACTAGAATCACTAAGGTCGTGTTTGGCAACCAGCCACCTGTAATGAAATCATTTCATTTCAAATTTCCAAGGCATTTGTAGCCACAAGGTATTGGTTCAAAATGAAC
>JAOXJP010274105.1:0-19957 GCA_025762735.1 Platanus orientalis
GTGTAACATGGGTCTATAAGTGCCTAGGTGTCTCTTGGGCTTTTCATTTGTGACTATTGGGCCTAAGAGATGCCAATGGTGTCTTAAAATTAAAAGGCATAATTGTCAACAAGTTTGAAAAAAGTCAAATTCTATGAACATTAAATAACTACCACCCAACGATTACAACATTTTAAAATTTTAAAATTTCCAATAGTAATAAGATATGGGCCTAAACCTCTCATGATCTATGCAATAAAGAATTACCACAACATAAAAAATAAAGGAAACAATTATCTTGTCCACGATTTGGTATCCAGGACACCAGGAGATATCATATGGAATAAAATGGGTAGGAATTTGAAATTTCATCTAACTCCCACCTATTTTATTCTATATGAGGTCGATGCCCTAGTGTCCTGGATACAAAATCCTTGATAGAACATTTATTTTGAAAAAGAAATCAACCAATCACACACAAGACATGGATTTTTACGTGGTTCGACCAATATACCTACATCCACGGGGAGAACCGTTCTTCACTATAAGAGAAAAAGAAAAGATGTCCAAAGCACTCTACTTAAGCTCTTACGCCCTATAATCCAAGCCCTTAACCTTGTTACATCCTTCTACCTCTCTTCTTTTAACCCTTTAAAAACGCCTTTCTCACCTTCTCTCATAACCAAGAGAGAAACCCTGCTTTCTCACCTTAAAAAAACCTTTCAAGGAAAAAACCCAAGAAAAACCATATTCCACAACTCTCATATTATCTATAGATTTTCTTATCTTGTGAGGCCCATGGAAAGAGCAACCACACATTTCCACTTTTCCTATGTGGTAAAGGAAACCAACTCATGTGGGAAGTTTCCTTTCAGCTTGAAACTTGCTAACCTCTCCCCCCCCCAACAATCTCCACCTTGGCATGTTTATAGTCACTTTGAAGATTTTCTATTAAAGTCAACTCCTCTTATATCTTTGTCAAGTCACGGAATCTACAACATATGCAAAACACTCCACCTTGGCTTGCATTCCAGAACCACCATAAAGAAAACTTGTACTTGTCCTTGTTAGTGAACCAATTGGGGAAGATCAATGAGAACACAATCATTGATGAAACCATTAAATCCTCTCATTAATCCAATTACTCTGCTCCCCATTTTCTTTCCATGAGAGAAACAAATGATATTGAAATTACATACTAGGTGTCAGCACCTAATTTTGACCCAGGGTCTAAAGGTTTCTTTCAATGGGCAGCACCAACTCTCTAGAATTGACCTTAAGCATCCTAAGAAACCAAGGTGGTTAGACAACCTCCCCTTTATAGGCCATCCATATTCTTTCCTAATTTGACACTCTGAACTCCAGATTTTCTCTAGATCTTTGTTGGGCCCACTTTCCTCATCTTCTTATCTCATAGTTTTCTGAAGGATTGTCCCAAGTTCGGTCACATTTACATTGGAAATTATGATTTTACATTTCATTAAAGGTGAACCACCGAATCTCATTGTACAAGCATTGAACAATTAATCGAGTGGCAAGGATGCATCCACAATGGACTAAAATCCAGAAATTGAGTATTTTATCAACAAATTCCGTCATTTCATGTTTTAGTGAATCTTGGTTCTTGATTTGAAATCTTTCAAAATTTGATCAAAATATACCCTAAATGATCAATCTAACATCATAAATGCATTCAGAACATCTCGAATCTTTGAAATAGAGTGTTCAATTATCAAAATCCATTGTTTTAATTTTTGGTGAATCTTAACCATTGATTTGGGATCTTTCAAATTTTGAACAAGATTCACATCGAATGGTCAATCGAACACTCTAGATGGATCCGGCATGCTTCGAAACCTTAGGATACCAATCATGACTTTCAAAACACATTTCAAAACCCTTCATCGCATCATATCAAATCGTGACTGTCTGATCAATCACTTTAAAGTTTCAAATTCTAAATCAGATCCCACTATGACGATTAGGACCATCCATTTAACTAAAGGAGTGAGTCCAGTTGAACCTAAAAACTTTGGATCAATAAATTCTCAAGTGGGTCAACCAAGTTATGGTATCCCGCAACACATAGGAACAAATCCATTTCCATGATACGTGATGCGATTTTGTCTAATTAGGAAGAAAAATCAAATCTAATCAAATCCTAATTCAATTCAAATAAAATCAATTATAATAAAGATCAAATAATCTAAAATCCAATCAACTAATCTAATAAAAACAAATAAAATAACAATCTTTCCTAAATATCCTATTCCCAAATTCTATATAAATGACCTTTCCCCCTTTTCTAAGGACATGACTTAGATCCCCTAAAAAGACCTCTTCTCTTTCTAAACTTTCTCATGCCTAAAACCCCTAAGGACCTCACTCGAGATATTCCTTTATCTTTTTGAGCTCATAGGCCTCTTTGGAACGATGGAATAACACCCCTCTCTCACTATGTCTCCAACAAGCTCTCCCTACCAGATATTTTTAGGTTAGAATTCTTAACTTTTTTAAGGAAGATGCTGCCTGTTCAAAGGGAGACCGGTATTCACTAGTGCTACATTGGAGAGGGGCGGTCCTCTCCACTTTCCTTTATGTGATGACATCGATTTCATAAATGCAATTGTTCTATCAGTTTTATAAATTCTAATTAATTTTCATTATTTTTATTTCAATCACTACAAGTTTTCTGATTTCTCATTTAGTTGTTGTTTGTTTATTTGATGTTGATTTATCTCTTCATTATTGGTTTTAACTCCTTCCTTGTGTGGCCAAAGGAAATTAATAAATCAGAGGTGTTTCCCCTTTTCCAATGTCGCAATCCACTAAGCTCATTGCTCCTTTTTGTGAGCAGCCTATCCGGTTGGGAGGAGGAAGAACTGAAGAGTTTGACAAATGATGTAGAGGTGTTCTTCTGAAATTCTGATCTTAGATACAAATAAAATTATTCAGGGTTGTTTCTTTTAGGTTGGGAATTCTCATTCAATACAATGGTTTGATTTGAATAAATGAGGTCATCAGTTGTAGTTGTAGAGGGTTGTTTGGGAGATTTTCTCTTGGGGAAGAGTTTTTTTATTTATAGATTTGTATTGACACGGGCTAAGCACCAACGTCCTAGTTTTGGGTTTAAAATTCTGCAATGATTTGGGGGATTAGGTTAACCCACGGCCTGTCATATGGTAGCCTTTTAAAAATAAAAAAGGAAAAAAGAAAACATTTGTTGAGAGGTATGTGAGAACCTTTACAACCTTGATGAGGAAATTCAATGTGAGCCGAGATTGATACATCTGCAGCCCTTTTAATCTCTCATTCTCTTCTACTTTCTCTCTTCTCTTTTTACATCACTGTATCATCCCTTCCACCCCTCCCTAGCTATTGCATTGGTAATCTAGCTTCTTTGATAGGCATCCGAACACTTATGTCTCTACCCACCCTTGATGCCAAAGCAACTTCATCTTTCCATCCCAATCTAGCCTCGATTTTGAAGGATGTATGCATTTCTTGATGTATCATCAACATAAAATGGTGGAAAATTTCTTGGAGAGATTCTAGAAATCTGGGTGCAGCTGGAACATCCCATATGTATCCCATCCCATTGATGTTCAAATACAAGAAGTGTGATACAAAGCATGTGCCATGGTGATATCAGTCCTACCCATGTCAGTTGCCCTCTTTCTATGCAATCTCTTCCCTAATAGAAGTCCCAAATCTCTCTCTAGTTGTAGCTTCCCTTCACTAGTCTTCCCTCCATTCCCCACCTTCATCTCAGCTACATCCAATGTCTACTTCAAAAAGAATAATAAAAAAGGAAGGAGGTTAAGTGGGTTGCACAATAACATAATGAAAATGAAGAAGTGTAGATGAGAAAAGAACCCCATGACATATGGAGATACATTTTTGCTGACACATGGCTCTCATGCATTCCCACTCAAACAATTTATCCGAATGGACATAGTATGCCTCTTGTTATCTTTTGTGCAATTTTCTTTATTGGAGAATGAATTGTATCATTGCAAGTCTTTTGCAAATATTTAACATATACATCCATGTATCTTAAAATAATATAATATCTAACTAAAATGATGTATCACTCTTGTAAATTAAATAATAAATTACTTATGTAATATATTGCTATATATAAAGTAATGTAAGACTTGGGTAATGTAGGGGTAGGTCTTACAACTCGGTTGGGAATCAATATTTGTGTTTTAAGTGGAGATATATAGACCTAACCAATTTTTTATTTTATTATTTTTCTTTGTCCTCATTGCCTTCTTATGTTTGTGATAGTTTGTGTAATATTATTCCATCTTGTATATGTTTTATGTATAATATGTTTTTTTATTTTTTATGTCATATTGCTTATATGGAGCATGGCTAAAGGTATATACCTTAAACCCTTATTTTTTTTTATTTTTCTTTATGCAATATGTTAAGTAGATGATGGTTTGGTTAAATTAGGTTAAGATTCTATGTTTTCTTTACACGCATATGCACACTTGCACTAGTTAGCTAGGGTGACTCACGCGCTTAAGCATGACACTTGTTTCCCATAAAGAATACAAACTTACACACACCATAAATAAAATCTTGACCCTAATTTGAACCGATTTAAGTAGGTAACCGTATATGTGGATGGACCAGGGTGCCTAACACCTTCCCTGGTCTCTTACCGAACCACTTGCCCAGAAACCTCTGAGCCAACCAGTTTAAAGTGGAGTCTGATATTTAAAATGAATTTTAAAATAAAAATGTTTTATTTTCCTAAAATAGATGTTCAGCCACATCTTAAAAAGGGTTGGTAGCGACTGCAAACCATCGTGGGTTAGGACCATGATGAGTGGACCCCTTTTTAAGAGGCCCACCCGTTATGCAAAATTTTGAGGCCTACACTAGGCATCATGGACAATCCCACAATGCTTTATTGTCAAAAGCGCTAACCCAAAATCTTTCCTATCTCTAGGATGGACAAGGCCATAAATTGACATTAGACACAATTCCAGCCAATCACAGTTATATTGGAATTTTAGTGAAAGGGAATAAGCATCCATTATTGATTTGAGGTAGTCAACCATTTCCTCATTCCAAATCGCCAATTGTCCCCTGAAGCCCTTAAAAAATAGGGCAACACCACCCATATCCTATTTCGAATACTCTAAATGCTATGCACCCAATAACTATCTTGTTGCTCTAACTTTGTTTCTTGTAACATGATAATGTCTACCTTGGCTTTCATAATAGTGTCACTTTCTAACCTCATCTTCCTAACACTATATAGGACCCTAAGAATCCAGCTAAGAATCCTCATTGATAGCTTTTAATACCCCTCCTAGACCCCCTTGAAGGCCTAGCTATGTTTGATCTGGAGAGACCATCATAATTGATACCACTTGATAAATTTTCCAAGTCTCTCATCACCACCATCTATTTTATTCAGTCTTAAACTACGATGTAACTAAGTGGTTTTAATCCCCAATTTTCCTTCCATTGATTGAGTCTCCACCTCCAAGACCTTTATATTATCTCTATGGTCATAATAGGGCACATGATACTTGTGCCCCGAACCCAGCTTAGTCAATGGAATCTAAGGCTATCAATAGGGCTGGGCAAGCCCGAAGCCCAACATGTCTGGCATGAAAAATAATCAGGCTAGGCCAACCAAATTCTAGGCTGGGCTAAGTTTGGGCCCAACTTTTAGGCCCGAAGTGTTATTTGGGTCGAGTTTGGGTAGGCTCAAGTTCAGCTGAGGCCTAACCCGAACTAGTAAGCAAATAATAATTTTATTTATATGCCGATATTAAGTCTATATTTTCATTCTATTCTTTTAGGATCCATATATTTTTAACAAATTTATTATCATCAAATAGTCCAAATGTTAATTGTTCAAAAAAAAAAAACCCATATAATTTGCGTCTAGGGGCAATTATGGCCCTAAAACCAACCCAAGAATTAAGAAAAGAGTCTTAGTTCGGGCAGCCCAAACTAGACCCGAAGCCCATTGTTTTAAAATGGGCTGAACTCAGGCCTAACTTTTAGGCCCAAAGTTTTATTCAGGCCAAGTTTGGGCTTGAGTAAAACATTTCGGATTGAGTTTGGGCAGACCTCAGCCCGACAACTCAGCCTTGCCCAATTGAGAGCCCTAAATTAGAATCCTAACATTAGGAGGAGATCTAAACATTTCTAGCTCTCAAGAATAGGGTGGACTGATTACCCAAAAAGAAAATGAGGGTAGACTAACCAACCATCTGGAAGACAACATCTTCCCAATTTCTAGGCACCTAACATTTACCATTTCTGAAACCCATGTCATCATAAGTTCCATAAAAAAATTGAATAAGGATTCGCCTAATGGGACCACATCTCCTCTACCCCTTGGGCTGAACCTTGGGTTTTTTCAGTATTTTGCTAAGATTTAGGGAAAAGACACTAGTTGGGGGGAGTAGTAGTAAGGGGTTGGAGCAAACCATTGCAATTAGAATTTTGAAAGAATTTGTTGTGTACTTGTAGAATGACGAGGTAAAATATTTGTTTCCTATAAGGGAAGGTGTACAATGATCATGATCCTTCGGATGAAGTTACTGATGGGGGGAGAACCCGGTCTATGAGGATCATTAGAGAGTTCAACCCTAACAAAATTAGAGGTGACATTCTCTTGTAAATCAATGCCATCTCAGGACTGGAGGCACAACATCACACATTTTGTCCAATCAACTTATGTGGGAGACGTTGATGCTCGATGGAGAATTGATGGAATCGTCTGAATCATTTGATTCCTTAGAATCCATGTCTGAGTAATTAGTAGCTACAAAGGATCTACAAAAAATATTGGATTTACTCTAAAATTGATTTAAAGTTATCCTAGAGGTGGCTGAATAAGATATCTAAAATTATCTTACACTTTGTAAACCTTAGGACTGATTTTATTTAACTTAACCCAAGTGTGTGTGTGTGTGCTACAAGGTGCCTACTCAAATATTTTG
The DNA here is from genome assembly GCA_025762735.1 of Platanus orientalis. NCBI lineage: Eukaryota > Viridiplantae > Streptophyta > Magnoliopsida > Proteales > Platanaceae > Platanus > Platanus orientalis. The sequence continues at coordinate 6,963 of JAOXJP010274105.1, forward strand.
TTGAACAAGCAATGTGCAATAGTAATGAGCATCAAGGTAAAGAGACAAGAAATCACACACAATCTACAACAAGATTATATTGGTTCAACACTAGGGTTTACGTCCACTCTTATAAAGCTCACCACCGAGCTTAGGTATATTTCATTTAGGTACTATTACAACCTAGGTCAATATATAAAACCTAACTACTTGCTCATAAGCAAGCTAAACAACAACACTCGGTGTCTCCAGTAAGTGTGAAACTACTTCTGGTGTCTTTGGTGGAGGCAGTCAAGCTTTCGGTGTCTCTAACGGAAGCAAAACAAGTACAGTAGTAAATATTAGTGCAAATGAATATAAAGTAAAAAATATTTACACAAGATGGTTGATGTTGCTAGTTATACAAAGTGGGGTGCTCCTTGTTAAGTTAGTTTGCCTTAGCTATCCACAAGCTTCAAGCTCTTGGATCTAGTTCTCCTTGACCTCAGTCAAGTGTGAGTTTCCTCTTGGGAAAGGTTCACCACAAGTTCTCCTCAATAGTAGTAGAGTGGTATTCAAGAGGAGAGAAATAAAGAGTGATTCTTGAGTGAGATGTTAATTATTCAAACTAAAAACCAGTAGAATAATGGTGTTTTTCTTAGTGGATGAGGCTCTCAATTTGGTAAACTTTTGTAACACTCTCTAGATAGCTGAACTGTTGGAGATTGTTTTCCTTAAAGGGAAAAGTTCCCTTTTATAGGGGTGAGAAGCACCCACAACCTTTGGATTGGAGTTTTTTAAAACTAGCATCTCTTTAGAGCCTTAAATTTTAAAAAATGGGTTTAAATTTTAAAAATCTCACCTTGAAATTCATGTTTTAAATTTTACCAAAAATACCCTTGTGATCGATTGCGAGACCCCTGATCATTCAGGAGTCTGGGAGTCAGGCAAAGATCTATCTCAAAATCGATTATAGGTGATGGGGCCTAGCTCTCGGGAGTCTCAGGTCTAGACCCAGATCTATGTCTTGATCAATCATGAGACCCCTAATCGATCACAACACCAAGATCATAAGATCTTGGTTTGGGCACTCTAAAGGGCTTGTCCTTAGGTCTTCTTCCCTTAGGTTTTGTGAGGGACCTACCACTATGTCTATATTCATTTTAAGGTCTTAAAATGTTATGTAATGCATGTTTTATAACTTTATTGGCGGGGCAAGTCTAAGGTAGTCATCAATCTCTTCTTCAAGTCTTTAGTCCTCCTTGTCTTCATGTCTTGAACTTGTGAGAGCATAGGACACTTACACGACATAGACTACTACATAGTTTATCCATGGGATTGACATACATCAACATACTCTTTAGGGATCTACAAATCTACCTAAGGTGTGAATTCTGTAGGCGACCATGGTAAGGGTGGAGACTAGGGTATCCTTTACCTTACCCAGGGAGGATGCCAGACAAGAAACAACCAATAGAAAGTCATCAAACACCTATGAGCCTCCTACTTTGACAGCATTATTGAACTATTTAAAAAAAATAGAAAGAAATTGACTACCCCATTTCCAAAATCAGAAAGCGCAATTGTAAGTCTCACTTGGGAATGGAGACTAACCACTCCCACCTTCCATATTTCTTAGACTCATGTGTGAGCTGGTTAGGGTTATTGCACATCTCCCTCGTCCCCTAATTAGGAGGTCACACATCTCTTACTTCCCTATAAAAGGGATGGGTGTGAAAGATATAAGGTGCTTGAAAAGTAAGGCTTTTCTCAATAGAAATGAAGAAGAAGGAAGAGAGAAGAGTGACTGATCATGAGTTTTCAAGAGATCATCTCTAACAAAGGAGGAACGTTTAGTGCCCTGAACATCATATTCTTCATCACTTTCCCTCTTTCTTTCTCCTTGTGCAGTTCTGGAACTTGGTTTTCTTCCTTAAGAAGAGAACAGTCATGAGTTCTTGAAACTAAGACTCTCCTGAATCAATTCTCTCTATCGAGAGCGATCACCTGATTTATCTGAGTATCATCCTCTTGAGATTCAATATTCTCTTCATGTGAACACACCCTAATTTCTAGAGTGAACTATATTTGAGGAATTTGTTCTACAGTAACCTTAAGCTACCACATTTTCTTCAAAATTGAATATGTGACTTTAGGGCTTTGAGAAAACAACAAGGTTTCATTCATCTTTGCCAGAGAGTGAAAATCTGTAAAGAGCAAGAGCAACCCGAGCTAGATTGTATCCCGGTGTTAGCTAGGCTGTAATCCCTTACACATTGTTGGAAGGCCTCGACTATCTTCAAGAAACATGATAACGAAACCTTCTATCCTCAGATGAACCAGTTAACATAACCCTAAACCTAAAGAAGACGAGAAATCTAAAAAAACAAAAAATACAACTTACTGATCAAATCGTGACTATATTTGTTTATTGCGACTGAAAGTTGTTCACGATTCTCTAGCGTATCACAACTGAAGTGAATTCTGCGATCGACCAGTAGCTTGCAACTATTTGGGTGATTCACAATTGACAAGGTCACTTGTGAATGAACCTCGCATCTATAAATTAAACAAATTTTGGCAATTAGACTATGTTCTACGACTATTCCTCCATTTGTAACTGAGCATAAATTTATTTTACTTCATTTTGATCTATTCCTATCATCACAAAATTAACAATTTGAAGATATGTCTACTCTCGTTGGCCAACCCTATATGTTCCATTATGAAACAACCCAATTCAATGGAGAAAACTTTGAGAGATTGGTAGAAAAGATGGAGTACCATTTGGAAAAACTGTGTTCTCTGTTCTAACTTATCCATAACCTCTCATTCCCTTTGCAAATGAGGCCTCTAAAAATGAGATAGATATTGATTGTTGTACCAATGAAGATTGGATTGTAGATGACTACAAGTGTAGTCATAATATCTTAGAAACCCTCTCTAACAATCTATTTAATTAGTCCACCAAAAAGACCAAATCTATAAGGGAATTATGGGAAGCTATAATAACTGCCTATAAGAGTGAAGAGGTAGGGAGTAAGAAATTCCATGTTCAGTACTATGAAGAATTCAAGATGGTTGATGGACAGTCCATTCTAGAACAAGCTAAAGTGTTCCAAAATATTGTTGACGCAATCACTTCTGTTGGGATGTCTCTTCATCCTGCCTTCCATGTTAATATGATTATCTCGAACTTACCCACATCTTGGCATGATTATAAGATGAAGTTAATGCATGAATGTGAAGACGTACCAATTGACATACTGATGCATCATTTGCAAGTTGAAGACCTATCGAGAAATAAGGAAAAAATTATTGAACCATCGAAGAAAGCTCATGTGGTGGAAGCCACACCCAAGGGTTGGTTTAGACCCAACAAGAGAATTCAAGAAATATGCCACCAAAGACAAGAAGAGTCCTTTTGAGAGAGCAAAGAGAAAATACAATTTTTATGTCTATGGAAAGCTAGGACACATGACTAGAGTTTGACACCAAAGGAAATATGACGATGAAGACAATAACAATAAGAAGTACAAGAGCAAGTGAGGGACCCATTGTGATGATTTACCCGTAGTAGGGATGCAAATGAACCAAATTCGACGTGGATATTAGTATATCTGAATTCGGCTCATTTATAATCGAATATTTTTAAAATGAACTAATCAAATCGGATACATGTAGGTTCATATTCGTATCCGTTAAGTTAGTCAAATATCATATATGAATATGAATATATCCAATTAAACAAATTTATCAAGATAGGTTAACATATTTGTATCTGTTAGGTTAGGATTATTGTTAAACGTGATGCAACATAATGTACAATAGTATTTATAAAGTAAAATAACTTACAATAGTATAATATGACTATTAATTTAAATTAGTCATAAAGTATCATATATATATATATATATATAAACGAATACAAATATTTAGTTGAAACGGATGTATATATATCCGTATTTGGTTCATTTACGATTAGATATTTAATCGAAATGGATACATGTATATCTGTATTTGCTTTAAACTAATACAAGAAATGAATCAGATTTGGATAATAATCGAATACTTGCATCCTTAGTTATCACTGAAGCTAATGTGGTAGGAGAGGAAGTCAACTGATGGGTTGACATTGGTGTCACTTAACACGTCTATGGCAACAGAGACTTGTTTATCTCCAATGAAAGAGAAGGGAATTGCATGAACACGTTCATGGGAAACTTTTCTTCATCCAAGGTTGTTGGCAAGGAAACAGTAAAGCTGCATTTTACCTTTGGGAAGGCCATCACCCTTAGAGAATTCCTGCATGTCCTTGACATTAGGAAGAACCTTATCTATGGATCATTTCTAATTAAGCTTGGATTTAAGATGGTGTTTATATTTGATAAGGTTGTCTCACTAATTATAGTGTCTTTATAGGCAAGGGATTTGCCACCTCTTAAATGTTTAAGCTTAATATTATTAATGAAATGTCTTCTAGTTCTACTTAATTGATTGAGTCATGTAATCTAAGCCAACCCATCTACATATTACTTCCCTTGTATTCTCATGATGCATGGATTTTGATTGATCTTGGATTTACCCATTATTTTATTGTTTGTAACTTAATGAGACATATCAATTCTTTCCCTTTGTTGTTAGATTATGTGTTGATTTCTACACCTCTAGGGACGACCATGTTAGTAGAGTTTGTGTGTACATCTTGTGTATTCAACATTAGGGATAGAGAGTTTTCTGTGGATTTGACTCTACTTGACATTAAGGACTTTGATGTGATATTGGGGATGGATTGGTTGATGGCATGTCATGCCACCATTAATTGTTACTTGAAGGAGGTGGTGTTTTATATACCTAGTCAGCCTGAGTTTTCATTCCAAGGAGTGAAACATGACTCTTTTCCAAACATGATCTCCATAATTCAGGTAGACAAACCTCTTAAAAAGGATTGGTATTGGCATGCAGAATTTTTGAAATTACAAAATTACCCCTAGCACAAAGATGAATAGTGTTTTGTGAAACAAGGCATAAAAGGCCATCGCAATGGCATACAACTCAGGAAGGAAACCTAGCTTGTGAAGGACATATTGTTTGTGAAGGAGTCAACATGCTTCACTTAAAATAGTAGCATCGCAAAGGGCCTTCTTCATGATGGATGAATAATGCTTCGCAAAGGCAGGTGCATCGCAATGAACAATTCTAGAATCACAAAATTGTTATTCTAAAAGGCATAAATCTTAAGGAATCATGAAAGTAGTGATTTTTCACTCTAAAAATACCCAAAAATATAATGGAAAGGGTCCCACTCGTAGTAGACTTCTCTGTTCATACAGATCTTGAAAAGTGTGCAAATACATTCTAAAGAGGAAACCTACTTCAAATAAAACTCTACCATATCTACAAAATCCCACATATTAAGGGATCAGGTAGAGATGAAATTGGATTCTTCATAGTAGAAGAGTTTCATGAGAATCCAAAACTCTTCAACAACAAATCAAGCACTACCACATCATCGAGTCTCCTACACAGACATGAAGTGCAAGCTAAAAGTAAGGCACCAAACATGCAGCAAAGTCTTAGAAGAAAACCAATTGCATATTTCTATAAACCTTACTATTTCACATGATCAAGGCATTACATAGAAGCATAAGCATAATTTTAGTCTCACATTTTGGCATACTTGCACAGCTAAAGTTCTTTCTCCCTCTCTCAACTCTCATACAGCTTGATTATCTTCCACATAAGGCTACATCTTCAAGTTCATGCCAATCTTCTGCAAGCTCAAGCATGTCCATCACACCTCTATGAAGATCCATGGAGAAGACACAAGCTCATGGATTTGAAGCCAACACCAAGGCTTGGTAAGATTAAAAGATTTGTGAAGAGGAGAGAAGAGAAGAATACATATATTCTTGTGTACTCATATATATTTTTAATAAAGCTTCATGGTTAGATTTTATCCATTTTTATTTTACGAGTCGTGCAATAATTAGGAAATCAGATGTTTGCCATTAACGACAATTATTAACAAGTCTCTTTCAAGACATTTGGAGTGATTATCCCCCACATAAAATAATAAACCAAGCCTCTAAGGTTGGGTAATTTGAACACTTTGAGTTTCAACATTCCTATAGAACAATGAAATTTAGTGTTATAGTTGGCAATGCTACTTAGCCTATGTGGTTGAAAACTGAAATAAAGTAATGATTGACGATATCTCAGTTGTTAGGGACTTTGTTGATGTATTTTCTGATGACATCATCATTTATCTCCTTAACTCATCTACTTCGACATCACAGAGGTCTCTTTCATAAGCTGGAGGTGCTTTGACATTAGGCTCACTATGACGACTAGCCATGAGCACAAAAGCTTTGATAATGGATTTATCCACTGGACCAATTTGATTCGAGATTTATTGTAACACCCTATACCTAAATTAGGCAAGTTTAGGTTATCTGGACCTGACGTTATGTGGCTAATTTGAACATATGCTAATTGTGTGCAAGAGGGTTGCCCTCAATGCTCAATAGACCTAAACATAACTTAGAGTGGACTAGTAGAACCTTGCATCAATTGGGTTAGACTTTGGAAACCCAAATGAGAAGAGAACTAAAGTGCTAAAAAATTCATAGGCTAAACCAATTATGTGATCCCTAACTGGTCATGAGTGTGACCGATCACGAGTACCCTAACCGATCATGAACATGAATCACAGTATTTAGGAAATTTATTATAAGCAGGAGCATGCGGGATCTATGACTGATCACGAGTGTGATGGATCATGAGATCGCTAACCTCACGTGTGAGACCAATCACAGATCTCATGATCAGTCATGACTTGAAAATCAAGAATGATTTTAAACATATATGGAAAAATGTATCACACTCTGATTTGGCCCCTACACATATTGGATCTCACTTATTAAAATATAAGAGCACTTTATGACCTAATTAGGCCCATTAGACCATTTAAAACATAAAAAAAGAAGTGTGAGAAAGAATTGAGATATTTGAAAAAAATATGAGAATTGTCTTTCTCCAAAAGCAATGTGAGTTTCTAATGCTTAGATATAGGTTTGTTTACTTTCTTCCTATTATTTTCTTATTGTTTTATGGATTCTAACCATAAATCTATGGTTGAATATTAGGAAAAGAAAGGTGGTGCAAAAGGAAAGGAATCCTACTTTTGTATCTTCTTGGCTAAAAAAGAAAAAAGCTAGTGGTAATTAGTTATATAAAGCTTACATTGTTTTACCTTGTCTTCTAGGTTGTTAGATGCCTTGTATTGTTTGTATAGAGGTTTTTTTTACATGATTGACAAGTCTTTTGTTAGAATCCTAAAATTCCTACCTATTGTGTGATTTATGATGACATCTTGTCATATTATGTTAAGATCTGAGAATCTCTAATTTAATTTGTAAAGAAAGTGCTTGTACATGATATATATAAGTATGATCCCTAAGATATTAAATTTCATGAGTTTTGAAAACTTGTAAATTAAGATGTTATGATTACATAGTCTCCATGATAGTTATTGATGTATGAAAATCTTAATTTTTCATGAAAAACATGAATACTTGGATTGAAGTAAAGTATATTTTAACATATTAGTGTAAGAATGAAAAAATTGATTGAATTCATAGGTATGAAAAGATTACAATGCATGTTCACTCCAATTAAAGTGAAAATAGCTATTGATAGCACATAAATTGCCTAGGGATTGTTATGGAATGATATAATTGGAAAGCATGTGTAATAGGATTAATATTGAAACTATTACTCATGTTAGGTGTGTTAATTGTATAATGTTAGGAAGAATAGTAATATGCAAAATTTCATGATTTCTTATTAAGTGGAGAATGATTTATTGATGATACATTTATTACTAACCATACTAGCAAGTATATGATATAAAGTTGGATGTCTTCTATATGATATTACTGAATGTCTCTATCGATGGATTACTTTTTACAATTTTTCTAGTGAATGCATCATGGGATAATATGTGCTTCTTATATTAGATTAAACAATATACCCTATAATGATAAGATAAGATAAAATGGCTATGGATAAATGAAATAAACAAAATGGATAAAGGTCGAAGGAAAAATGAAATAAGATAAGAAAGAAGAATAAAATAAGTGTGAAGTTTATGTAAGGTCCTAGGAAAGTAAATGATGATTCAAAAGTGATGATACATAAAAGTGACTCAGACATAAAGAATAATGAATGTGACGACCTTCCCATTAGAAATATAATTCAATGGTGAAGTATGATGGCCTTCCCATCAATGATATAAGTCCTTGGTGAAGTATGATGGCATATGTATGAAAAACAAATGTATAATGACCTTTCCATTAAGAAACAACTCAATGGTAAAGCATGACGACCCTCCTATTAGGGTATAATGCAATGGTATGATGACCCTCTCATTGAGGTATAATGCAATGGTATGACGACCCTCCCATTAGGGTATAATGCAATGGTATGATGGCCTTCCCATTGGGGTATAATTAAATGGTATGATGACCCTCCCATTGGGGTATAATGCAATGGTATTATGACCCCCTGATACAGCATGCATATAGAAAAGTGAGTGTGTGCCATAGGAGATTAAATATAGACTAATATAAGTGATGTAGCATAATAACCAAGATTCCTACTAGCACCAAAATATGCAACTCTCGGTAGTTTTCCAATTATATTAGAGATGCAACATTAAGAGTTAGGGTAAACAAAGTAATAACAAAGTTAAATCTTAATTTATATGTCTATAATTACCAACTAAATTAGAGAACAAGTAAAAGTATCTTGTTGACAAAAAATTCTGTGTTCGAAACATGTGTTTGGAATGAAATAATAGTACAATTATATGTAAAAAGGTGAGAACATGATGTGGGGTTGATCGAAGATGTAATGTAAACCTAATGAAGCTTTTCTAAAGTGTGAAAAGTTCCTAGGGATTGTTCAAATAGAAAATCTAGCATGTGGTTAAAAATTTTCATCAAACAAGTGGTACACAGTAAAATTCAAGTGATTCAAGTAAGAGGAGTTGATGGAATAGATTCTAGGGGTTTACAAGGGATTGGAAAAAACTAGGGTATGAACTAAATAACCCCACAAAATGTGGGTTGTAGGTACTTAGAATACCTAGAAAAATTATCCCAACAGTTCAAAACCATGCCAACAATTCCACCTAAATACTACTCAAATAGGAGATTAAAAGAAACTAAAAATTGAATGAAAGCACCTAATTTTAATAGTTGTTGAACCTTGGAAGATGTCTAGCAAAGCTCTCCACCAAAATCCATGAGAAAAAACTCCAATCGAATTAAAGAATTGAAGAACCAAAAGCTGTCTAGATTTCCAAGTATGCCGCCCCACCTAGGGAATCCTACTAGGGATTTCTCTAGGGTTTTGAAAATTAAACCCCACTCCTCAGGAGGAGGTGTCGCTGAGTCCTAGAGAAGGCCCTAAGGTGTTGAAGTGTGTCAAATCCTTGAATATTCACTCCGGTATATCAAACCATAAAGCTGGAAAATTTTCCAAATTTGAAAAAAAAAATTGAATAAGCATAAAATAAAGAAAAGATGAGAAGGAGATCCCTTTAATCCAAAGGGAAGGGCTAGCCTCCACCACCACTGTTAACTTGGGAGTTCCCAAGCTTCTTTCCAGAGTTTCTCAAGCTCCAGCCAAATTAAAGAGAAAGAAGAGACAAGTTTTAAATTCAAAATTTCATGCCTAAAGAGAATGAGGCACGAGGTTTCTCTTGTAGAGCATCCCACACCTAGGGTATTGCAAAGTTGGGACCTTTGGACCAAAATAACATTAATTAAATAAATCCCCCCTAAAATACCCCCCTAAAACAATAGACATAAATATCTCTAATCAGACAAATTAAGACTAAAATACCCTAAAAATGTACCCCCTACAAGAGACATAAAATAAAAGTGTAACAAATAAATAAACCACTACTAAACAATGAAAATAAATCATAAACATAAAACTAAAGTCCCCAAGTTTGGAAGAATTGTGTGAGCACCTATCTGAACCAAAGTAATGGTCCAGATCTCTTGCAATGCTTTTGATATGTCTAGAAAGTATCCCTGGACCTGATGTTCTCATCAACTTCCCCCTAGGAAAAAGTCATCTTTGACGATAAACGGCTAAGGTACTACTTAAGAATATCTGGGTCAATCTACTGTAGCTCACTCTCTATAAGCTAGGTGTTATCGATTTCTGGTTGATGTTTTCACTTAATGAGGTATCTTTGGTAACCTCTCCATCGAGTAGAAATGATTTGGTTGTCCAAAATAACCTCAATCTCTTCTTTATGAGTAGTAACTGGTGGAAGTGGTGGCATATGCTGAGGAGACTGAGGGGCTAAAGTCTGGGTCTTTTTAATAAGCTCAAGGTTTAGTGTGGAATGAACATGATAGGGAACTAAATCCTCTACATTAAATGTAGAGTTGATCCCTAAATTAGTTGGAACATTTAAAACATAAGCATTAGGTCCAATTTTATTCAGAACCTTATAAGGTCCCAAACTCCTCACATGCAACTTTTGCGAATTCTTGGCTAGGTATTGCTCAAGACAAAATCTAACCATAACTGAATTTCCAACCTTGAACTCACAATGCGATCAGTGTAAGTCAACCGACTGTTTATAGCACTCATTCCTCATGAAAATTCTACGCCTAATCTCCTGGGGTAGTGAATGAATATGAGATGTAAATGCAGATGCAGATTCAGATTCAGATGGACGATGGGATGCAGGCATAGGAATGAAGTCTATAGGAACCCTAGGTGTATAACCTGTAACAATCTCAAATGGACTCATACCAGTTATCCTATTGATTGAACTATTGTATGCAAACTTTGCAGTGGATAAAACATGATCTCATGACCTAAGGTTCTCACCAACCAGACATCTCAATAAGGTTCCTAGGATTCTATTTACCACCTTAGTTTAACCATCTGTCTAAGGGTGATAAGTAGAAGATAACTATAGCTTGGTACCCATCATCTTTCATAATGTCTTTGAAATATCTATAAAGTTATCCTAGAGGGGGTGAATAGGATATCAAAATTATTCCACCATTTCTTACCAATGTTCGGATTGATTTTAATCTTCTTAAGTGTGTATGTGCAACAAGGTGCTTACTTAAGCCTTTAAATAAACACGTAGTGAGTAATAAAAGATATGAGCACAAATAGAGAGAGACAAGCAATTACTTTCAATCCACAACACAATATTTATAGTGGTTCAGCACTAAGGCCTACGTCCACTCTTCTAAAGCTCACTACCAAGCTTAGGTATATTTCATTTAGATTGTCACGCACAACTTAGGTCAATATACAAAACCTAACTACTTGCTCACAAGAAAACTACATAACAATACTTGGTCTCTCCGATGAATGTGCACTACTTCCGGTGTCTCTGATGAAGGTAATAAAGCTTCCAGTGTCTCCGACAGAAGAAGAACAAGATATGATGAATGATTATGAAAATGAATGCAAAATAAATAGAAAATATTATCACTAAGTTGGTTGATGTTGCTATTCTTACCAAATGTGGGAGTTCTCCTTGTTGAGCTAGTTTGCCTTATATACCCACTTCTTCTTCAACCTATGGTATTAAAGCTTCTTGAGCTAGGCCAACCATAAGGGGTTTCCATAAAGGATAATCCAAACCACACCTCTTAAGTAGATGCTAAGTTGAGCTAAGAGAGAATCAAAAAAGATTTTCTTAAGGAACTTTCAACCTTAGAGCTCAAGCAATGGAGGAAGAGGGTTTCTCACCCTTAGAGGCACTTTTTAGTAAAGCAAATAACACTCTCTTAAATGCTTGAAGATGTGTCTTTCCATAAAGGAAAATTTTTTCTTTTATAGAGGATGGAAAAGGCTCACAATCATTGGATTAAAATCTTTTTGAAAGGGAAAGAGAAACTGACCATTAATTTAAAATAGTGTTTTGGCGGATTACCAAAAACACGCAACCATGATTGATTATGGGGTTTGTGATCTATCATGGGGTCATTTTTTTATGACCTTCAAAATATGCTTGGGGATGTCTAGGTGGTGTAGGCCCACCTTTAAGTCACAACTAGTCCATGATTGATCATGGAAAAGAGGCCTAGTCCTCGGGAGGCCATTTTTCCTATTCATGACAAATCATGGGTTTTGTGATCAATCACAATCAGTGAAATTTTCACTTCTTACTTTTGTGATCGATCATGGGGTTTGTGATCAATCACAAACAGTGAATTTTGTGTTTTCATTATTTTGTGATACTTGTAGAGTCCATATCCTTTTGGGATCATTTTGGGGTGTTCAACCATGTGTGGGGACACATCTTGGGTCATACTATATGAACTTATTAAGCTACATGCATGCCTTTACCCCTCTCCTGGGCTACACCATCGAACTCATCTTCCGAATAGTCACCTGTGCTGTCACTAGCCGACTCTAGGACAAGAGGGTTCTCGGGAGAAGAAAACCTGGCTGCATTCTGTGGGCCTTGATTTTCGCATGACGGGTAGATCCCTTTGAAAGAGACTCTCCTATCACAGGAAATATCCCATATGATTTGGAGTCGCCATCAATCTTTTAATGATGTGACTAGACATCAGTTTTGAAAACAAAACAAGTTTAGGTTTTGAAAATGGTTTGAAATGTCCGACTCCACATTAAACTGGTCAACTCTCAAAGATTCTTAGGTAAGTTGTTCGTTTATGAGTTGGGGAAGGTGTTAGACACCACGCCTCATCCACTTTCGTGGTTTCCTACTTTAAACCCATTATAGTCTAATGGTCAAAATTTATAATCTAATCATCCCACATATTATTTTCTGTGTCATTTTATTAAGATTAAACAAGGAATCCATATGCCATTTCTGCCAAAATTTTGGTAGCATAACGGTTGTAATATGGACCCCTGGGGATGAATAATGATCCCCATGTGTCAGCACCCAAATTTTGACTCAAGGCTCAGATGGTTTCATTACAACATGGGATAGAACCAAGGTCTAGACACCC
>JAOXJP010274125.1:0-19955 GCA_025762735.1 Platanus orientalis
ATATATATATATATATATATATATATATATATATTTACTATCGTGCTTCATCAAATTAAAGAAATTAAAGAGGAAAGCAATCTGAACTTGAAATAAGAAAGTCTTAATGACAAGGCTTTGTACAGCTCTTGATAGTCTCAGTACAGGGACACCTCAGCCTCTGATTTATTGGGCTCTCACCGTTGTGCAAAGAGATTTTTCTTGCCATATTTATGGTTTTCCACTGATTTGTTGAATATTGAAGATACAGGTGGTAAAGTGTACACATGCCTTGGATTGTAAATTCATTTTCTTTGAGACTCAATTTGGACCCCAGCTGAACCCCCATCTTGCTCTCGCTTCCCTTCCAATATCCACCAGAAAAAGGAAAAAAAAAGAAGCATAATGATCTGGAGAGTAAGATTCAAACAATCTTGTTGAAGGATTTAGAACGTGTACATCAATGCCAAAGAAACATTGTAGAATAATTAAGCATATTTGGAGAGAACACTAGGAGAACAAATTCAAATTAAGACTTTGGTGTAGAATAACCTATATGGCGGCCATCGTGGTAATGCATCTCAGTAGTGTAGAATTGTAGTGATATCCCTGACTGAACCTTTATCTTCCATTCTTGCTATGGAACGGTGTAATCACGAGAAAATTTCTAGTTGAATGATTTGAGCTCAAACTCCCGTACCCAAAAAAGTAAAAAAATAATATAAAAAAATTTCCATGCCAAATTGGCCAACCCTTTTGATCCATTTTGTCACCTCTTGCCCCCCCCCCCCCCCCTTCATTTTTTTCTCTTCCAAAGAATGAGAAAAAGCGGAGAATGCATTCTTCCAGTTACCTAACCCAAATTGCCCCACATTTCACAGCAGAAATTATTTCTCATCAGGGAGAAGTTACCATTGGCTGCCTCATCACAAAGATATTGACCCACACTGCCCCTAATTTAGGAAACGACTTGCAATTTCCTCATTTTTAATGTTTTTTGGTAGTATTTCGGACTTCTTTTTTTCAGTTTTTTTTTTAGATTAAAAAAAAAAAGAAGCATGCTTTACTATTGGATACCTTAAATTGGAGATACAAAATTCATTTCAATTGTTTATCTCCAAATTGGTGATATTATTGGTCCTAAAGAGTAATTTACTATGTAGTCCAAATTAATAAAAGTAGAGCTTTTATTTATAGAAAATAGGCTTCACTTGGATAAGAAATTCATAAGTAGCTCAATCCTGAAAAACTTCTTTTAGTACTATTGCTTATCTCCATGTATGATAAAATTATCACCAGATTATAAATAGTATTTAATTACAAACATCCCTTTAGTAGGACAGGAGTTCTATTTGTCACTGCATCTATGTAAATGTATGTGTATCAAGGTTCATGCCCCATGATATTTACAGAGCGCCCCCCCCCCCCCAAATGCATCAATCTGGACCATTTGTAATTCATAATCACTTAATTGAATGCTAAGATCAGTCGATAAATCATAACAATCCAATAAGGGATTAAGGCTATTAGAGAAACCACCACGATGGAATCCATCTCAACTATTCTTTATTTTCTGAAACCAACGCATTTGGCACATTGCAACCCTTCTTCAAGGCTGAAAATTCACCTTTTACTAAAAACTATCAATTTTTATTTATTTTTAACGAATAAAAAATATATCAAATGATGTAAACCAAGTAATTATAGCATAGCCCAAATTTCAGAAGATTAAATGGCTACAACCATCTATCTAGCCTCTTTGATTTTGGAATTCGAATGACTCAAGTCGCGAAGAACATCTTAAAAATGGTATGACCATGATCTAGTTGAGTCGGTTCCCTGAACATTCCAATGGTGGCCAGGCAATGGAATGACCTAAGCTTGATGAATGTGAACCTATCAAATAGCATGTAGCCCAGTTAGATCATTCAACTGAGTGTTAGAATACTCTCTCCCAGTTCTCCTATAACGTTTTAAGCAAACAACCCAAGCAATGCAACACGTTACAAATTACAGGCTGTATAAATTTTCTCAAGTAGGAAGCAAAACAAATTCATTAAGAAGCTGCATTAATTGAGTGTAAGTAGGTGGCCATCATTCCTTACATAAATAAATAAATAAAAATTCGCTTCATTCCCAAAAGGTCTCCCAATTTTACTGTTACAACCACGATACACTTATTGTCACTAGAATGTAAATAACAAGAGAAGCACTGAAGGAAGGTGAGGTACCTTCCAACTTAATAGACTACACCAAGAACTACTAGTAAAACGTTCATAACACAATCAAAAAGGGTAGACACTACCTCAAACAGAGCCATAACCAATGGAGAATTAGAAGAACCCTAGAAACATGAAGCAACAGCAAAAGATAGAGCATGCCTAGGCACATTGGAAGCCATATGGGACCTTCTTCCCGCAGTAGTTCAAAAGCAAGCTCAAGGACACAGGGACATTTAGGTTAATGCCCAAGATGTTGGCCTTAATGGCAGTGCAAAGGCAAACAGCAGCTTCGAGATCAACTAGACCCTCGATGAGACTGCAGCAAGGGGTCTTGGGTGGGGTTCCAACAACGATGTTCAGCAAATTTTTGAGCACATTGGCACAAACACCTAGCTTTAGGGTATCCTTGGGGCAACTTGGCATAGCCGGGGACGGTGTCGGCTTATGGGGCTTAGGGGTCTTCGGTGGTGGTGGTGAGCAAGGGACATAGGTGGAAGTAACCAAAGTGAAAAAGAGAAGGTTGAGGGAGAGGAGAAGGGCAGTTGATGCAAGAGCCTTAGAAGCCATCTCAAAGACACAATAGGCCTAAGTAGGTGTTTGAGATACAAGCGTTTGTGTTTGGAGAGATGGTGAGAATGGTGACATTGGTTAGGGTTTTATAGATGAATTTTGCAATTTGATTGGGAATAAAGAATACAATGAGACCATGTGGGCACGTTTAGTTTGATCTCCCACCAATAGCTGGCGGTGCAACTTGGAGGATAGATGAGCCCTTTAGGGTTCTACACTTTGGAGCTTTCCACTTTGATTGGTTGGCATCTATCATTTGCTAAAACAATATACAATCACCGGTCAAGTTTCCAAGAGGTTCTTACTTTCATGCAGCAGGTAAAGTGGTTCTTCTCGCACAAACATGGTATAATTATTATTAAGGAAGCAGTTATAAATATTTGCATTTGTGAGACATCACTTTCAATTGGTCCCCAAGTCTCTTCATCTCTTTGGCTTTTTCTTCTATTTGAGGCTTCTTTTTTATTTTCTGGGTTGTAGATTACAGAAAATATTGGTGACAAAAACCAAGGTGTTGTGGCAAAACGAACCGGATTCAGGTTTTGGCAAAGTGAAATGAAAAGAGAAAATAGATAATATAAAGAACAATCACACAAAACATAAGGTTTACGTGGTTCAATAAAATTGCCTACATCCACAAGTGAAGACGATCAACAGCCTTCACTATAATGAAGATTACAAATTACAAGCAAGTTTTCCAATACCTATAACAAAATCTCAATCAAAAACCCAAAGAACTCTCTCTTAATATAGTTCTTCCAAACACCTGCAAATAGGTTTATATAGTGGTGTGATTCCAAAGAAACCCTAAAGCACGGGTCAAAAATCCAAAATATCTTTAAAATGGACTCAAGTCAGTTTGGATTATCATCAGGTCAAAAAACGATCAAAACTTTGGGTCTCTCATTGGTGTAATGTGTGAAGTTTGATTTGTTGGATTAACATCAGAAATTCAACCCAAAATATAACTCAGATACAACTCAAAGAAAAACTCGAATATATATTTTTATTTGGGATTTTGATCCTTTTTTAACATTTTTTATATACTAGATCAGATCCAAACCTTATCCGCATATGTATTAGGGTTTTTGGGGTATTTATATGTTTTATTCTAGGATTGCATGCAATGAATGAGAGAGGTTCCAAAATTGTAAATTGTCTTTGACGAGTTTTCTTTTTAATAGTAAAAGTTTTCTTTGCGGCTCCGAGATTTTTCCCCAAACTAAGGTTTTTCACGTAAATCTAGTGTTGTGCATGATTTCTTTCTTTGTTTTGCTTGTTGAATTTATTGCATCCCATTTCTTCCATAACGAAGAAGATAAAACAATCCTAACAACCGGATCCCACAAAAAGGGGTTGCTCTTTCAGCTGCTTCCTGATTCAATTTGAGACATCTCAACACAAGGGCTAGGGAAGATTTAAACCCATATTTAATTATAACCTAAGCTTAATGTTCGCTTCAGAACGACAGAGTTTTCTCATGTCCTTACACTGCAGTGTAAATACACATGTGTGCCACAGTTAATCCCTTTTACTATTATTTAACATTTTGTTCTCAAACACAAAGGTGAAACTAGTTATTCATAAAATAGCTACCATTAAGAAAGGTGAAGATGTTGATGTCACTTGTCATGTGACTTTGCGACATTTCTGTGACTTTGCCCGAGCTGGATTGGTGTTTGGAGCGTACATGCTTTCATAAAATTATTGTAAAGGAATAATTGCTATATATTGTCGTGGGAAGCACATGGACATGGGGATCTACAACTGCTCCTCATTCTCATTCATGGATTAATGACATTCCAATTTTTACAGTGATTGGTTCATCCTCCATTTCCTCCTTACTACTTACACTAGTGGTCGCTTAGTAACGAATTTTAAGTTGTGCTTAACCAATTTAAATAGGAACAGTACCATACAGGTGTTTGGGTCCTACTTCATTACAAAGAATGTATATTACATATGCTTCCTCCCTGTCAATGGTAGTTGTATTTGAGCAGTTTTTGTTTTCTATTTTTCCTCATCTTTTCAGTGGAACCATGACTTAAGCAAGATTAGTCTTTGTTATGACAAGCAGAATGAATTTGGGTTAAGGCCGACATAAAAAGAATTTACATACTACATGGTTCAGCATTATTTGCCTACATCCACGGGTAAAAATGATCAAGAATCTTTCATTATAACGAGCATTTCAAGTTTCAAGAGAATTCCCAATAAATTCACCTCAAATTCCTGCGAATGGATTATATTTCAGCACAAAAAAACCCCTAATTTCAATCGTGCATGGAAACCCAAAAAATGAAATGATTCTCGTTAACCGATCCCATGTCGGATAAAAAATTGGGTGATTTGGGTCGCTCTTCCGGTTGCACTCCAATCACACACCGGGGCCCATCACTACAGTTTTTTCCTAGGGCAACGCGAATTGCATTACCAAACACCCTTGGAGTACAATGTGACTCAATGTGGAGAGGTGATCCTCGAAGGATACAAATCTGAAACCTGAAATCCCAGTAGATCAATCACCAACACATATAATTAATGAGAGGGATAAAATAGGCCAAATCTGTGGTCTATCATACATACAGTTGTACACATGGTAAACTTGTAGGAGGAGGACCCCATTATATGGGTTCCGCTGAGGAGATCTCATACGGACTAACATCCTCTGCGATGGTGAATAAATGAGCCGCCACAAGCCGAGACACAAAAGGGGGGTGGGGCCTGCAGAAAGTGTATAGGCCCCACCCCCCTTTGTGTCTCAGCTCATGGTGACTCATTTATTTCTCAGCGCAGAGGATACGAGTCCGATCTCATGCACCAAAAATTAGCCCAATCAGACGATTGTAACTGTCAGATGTCACATTCTTTTTGACAGTCAACGAAATCTCTATCATGGTGATTATTAGCTGAGGAGATCTCTTAGATGAGGGACACATAATACTGGGTCCTGCCCACTACATGTGTGCCATTTCAATAGCTTCAACCATTCTTTGTGTCTATTTATTCTATGGATGCACCACAAATTTCAAACATTATATATACTTAACATCAAACATCAAAGAGAAAGCATTAATCCCTAGTCCATGCCAAGTTGGCAAGCTTGCATTGGCAGGCCAAAATCATCCCAGTTGTCCCTTTCATGACACTTGTTGGATCCGCATGTGGACGAGACCCGTGATATGGAATCTGGCCTTAGGATTTGCTGTATCTTTTCTAGCTTACTGTACTAACGATGTTTATTATAATTTGTTGAAGTTAAATTAACATCTGAACGTAGGGAAGGAGCAATAGTTGACTCAAGACAAAGCCTTGAAACCAAGCCAAACGCCTTTGGTTGTTTTTAATATCCGCCTCATCTAAAACAATTGGCTTCATACAATTTCAAGTAACATAGAGGTCCAGTGCAGTTATGTTTGACATTTAAGGTTCCCTCGTGAACTTTCATATCCATATATATTAGCTCGAAAACAATTCCTCTGCAACAAGCTTAAATAACATTAAACAGAAACTGCCTTCAAAAAACGGCAGGTGGTTAAAAGTGGACAAATATTTAAGTCTACAAGAAAACACATGCATTAAAACTCCCACCCACTGCAGTTTATACCATATATTTCGTCCTCCAACTAGTCAGTCTTTTATTTACCAAAATAAATAAATAATTAATAAGTCTTTTACTCCCCCAAAAAAAATACTCAACTGGGAAATCATAGAAAGGACACGGAAGGCATTCTGAGATCAGCACATCTCTCAGTCATGGAATACAGTGTTCCATGACAAAAAAAGGACCTGTAGGACCAGTTGAGCACTTGAGCTGGGACCCAGCACTCCAGCAGTTTGTGTAAGGTAGGGAGAGGGGTCTGTATGCAACTGAACATAACCAGAAGAACCAGCTGGTGTGTGTTAATGTCATCTGACCAAGGCTGTTTGAATCCAAAATATCCATTATTTAATTAAATATTAGTACAATCCATATAAGAAGAAAACTTCTCCCCAAAGCATGTTATATGTTTAAAAAAAAACCTATATAATTTGTTTTGTAGTGTTATTTTTGTCATTTATATTCAACAACTACCAAAATGTGATAAGGGTATAACAGCTAGACTTGCTTAGGGAAATTGACACTTAAAATCACAAATTCTAGGGGCATTTTGGTCACTATGCATGCTCAAGTAACTCAAATGCTGTAAGAAGAGGGGGGAAATGGGATTTTTTTGTGGTAATTAAGGAGAGTTAGCTCAATTTCATTCAACAAGAACTTCTTCACAATTACAAATGTCCATTACAAGAATGGGAAATATTCAATGAGGGAAAAGGGTACCATTCCATTTGAGAAAAATATGTTCCCTAGATGCGATAGCAATCGTAGAATGGGCTGCTCTGTTGCAATTTCGAGGAACTTATGAAATGGACATTTATGGGTTTTGAATCACCAAGTGACATAGTCTAATAAAATGTTTTGAATCTTTCATGAGACTGGAACAAATCTATGGGAAAACAGATTCACAGTTAAAGAATTATCATCTTCAAGATGGATAGGAGAATCATGATAATCTTTTGCCAACATGAGACCCAGAGAGTGTTGGACTTTATTCTAAGTATACACTATTTTGTGAATAAGTATTATTTACTTTACATAAATAAAATACTAAAATGATATGATAAAAACCACTTACTTGACTGAACGATTTGACAATATATCATATCCAAAATTGATCAAGGCTAGTGTTTTACACTATGTCCTTAAGACAAATTTCGCCCCTCACATTGGTATTTATAATCTCTTCGGGCGTCTACCTCCCAAGATACAATGATCTATACACACAAAAAAAGCACTGCAATATGTGTGTCTAGCAAATCAAACTTGTGTTGTACTCTCTCTCTTAGAACACGAACATGCTATCATCATGCTCTCTATATGCCTAATTTGGACATCCTCTATGATATATTACAATAACAATGGTTTTTGGCTGCATACTTTAGGTTGCATTTTTGTACAAATGCTGCAAAAGGTATAGTATTATACAGCGTTTCTCTTAAAAAATGTTGCTAAATGGGGTAAATGACAAAAATAGCCCCTTTTAATTGCTACATAAATTTAAAAAATGTTATTTATATAGCGTTTTGCAAAACACTTTATTTGAATTTCTGTAAAAACACTATTAAAAGCATTTTCAAAATGCGTAGTATAGGAAACGAGGTTTATACAGCATTTTCAAAATGCTTCTTTCATATTTCCGCAAAAAGACCATTAGAAGCGTTTTAAAAATACTTCTAATAGCCACGCAAAAACACCTTTGCAAGCGTTTTCAAAACGCTTCTAATAGTCACACAAAAACACATTTTCAATCGTTTTGAAAACGCTTCTAATAGCCAGATTCTCTTTCTTCCCGCTTCTCTTCCTTTCTTCCTGCGTTCCTTTTTCCGCGATCCCCTTCTTTTTAATTTATGTAAATAAATCTACTTCAGACAAACAAACTATGACCAATTTCATTCAGAACTCGTCGGCCAAATCTAGGTTTCAGATGGCGATCTAGACCGTCAAGCTCGCATTCCTCTCTCTCAGAATCACCTCCACCATTTTGTTATTCAAGTTCGCAGTCCCTTACTCTCTCAATGTCCTTAACTCCACTCTTCCTCGTCTCTGGTTCTCGTTTCGGAGCTGGTTAGTTCCTCTATATCTCTACATCATCGTCAATTTAATCATCATCATCATTAAAGCTTCATCAAGTCTCTAACAAAAGCTCTCGGACTTGAACAATGAAGTTGTTAGTGAAGCAGAAAATCTCTCACGGCAGCAAAAACAGAGCGATTTCGATTCAACAGATTCTTCTTTTGATTGTATGAAAACACTGCCTAAAATCTAGTCGGAGATCCACGAGTTACTACCTGTTTCCATCAACAAATCTCTGGTTTATGTCGAAAAATCCGTCGAATTCTCGCTGGCAACCTGGTCTGATGTCTCATGCTTGACTTCTTCCAACAAGAAAGAAAACTCGAACCCGTTAATTTCTACTCGTTTTGTCGTCAGAAAAGCAACAGAAACCCACCGAAAAAAGGTTAGATTGACAGCACCGTCACAAAAGCCATCAAAACCACTCTGTGATGCCAAGCCGAATTAGAGCGATACGCTGGAAACCACATGGAAGGCGATCACTGAAGAGCGAAGAAAGTCAGTGACGCGACACCTGAAGAAGAGTGATATGCGGCACCTCTAGTACGTAGATCATTTTTTTCCCTTTCAATTGCCTTATGTTCTTCTTCTTTTGCTTATTTGATTTCTTTTTTGTCTATCTTGAATATTGAAATTCAGATTTTAACCTCTATGAAGGCATTTGTGATGTTGAGGACGGAGGAAACGATTCAGTCAGTGAGAGATCAATCTAATGGTAAGATGGAGCGACCTAGTAGGAGGAGGAAGCTGAATTCGAACGAGAGGTACCATGTCGATAGAGATGAAGAGAACGGGAGCTCAGAGGAGAGCTTGGACGATGATGAGAATGGTGAAGAAGAGGAGCATGATCGAGGCAGTGACAGTGGTGGTGGCTCTTCATGGATAATCAACAGAACGAAGCGGCAATGGAAGATATTTTAGATTTTAGGTTTGTTTTCATTTTATTCTTCTATTGAATATGGTTCTTCTTTTCAGTGATCTTTTCAGGGATCGGATGTGGTTATTGGGGTTTCAGTTCCGCGCAGGACTCGCTCAGGTTGGTTTTGAAGTTCTTTTGCTTTCTTCTCTTCATTTGTTATTCAAATTTCCTTGATGAAATATTCTAAATGCTTCAGCAAAATGTTGATAAATTATGAGTTTTGATTTGAACAAGTGCAAAATGTTGATGAATGTTTTCCAGGCTACTTGATAACTTTGGTTTTTTTTTAATTTCTTTAAGTGTAGCAGTGTTTCAAAAATGTTGCTTAAAGTATGCAACTTTTCATGATGCATGTCAAAATAGTGTTTAGAAAACGCTCTCTATAACTATAAGAAGCATTTTTCAAACACTCCAAAAGGTGTTTTTTGTTGTAGTGGATGCCTAAGGAGCACTACGAATTTTGAATTCGGAATTTAGTAATTGAAAATGCGATTAGATAAAATGAAGGAGGGATATTTATTTATAGACTTGTTTTATATATGTTCGGAACAAGCATAGGAACACAACCTTTGGTGTTTGAATAGACACAAATGTAGAAAGTTGCAGTTTATAAGTCACTTACATATCTGTACGGAAAAGATATGTGTGAAAGGGGATGATTTAAGAGACACATACATGTTCGTACGGAACAGACATGTGTCAATAGGGTGATTTAATAGTCACATGTGTATCTATTCAGTCCAACCAGTCATTTATGTGTGCCACATGGAGGATTGATCCAAAGAGAAAGATGGTAAATGGCCGGACCATTTAATAGATTTTGAGGGGTTGGACCTGGAGATTCTTGAATTGGACTATACTCTCTGAAAACTGAAAAGGTTAATATTTCCCTTCAAATTTGTGCAACGCAAGGCAACAAAGATTGTTGAGTTTTATATGGGAATATAGGATGCAATGGTCTTAGAGTCTAATGTGTATGTGACTCAGTTTTGAAACTCTAGGTGTCAATTGGGAACTCAACTAATTAAGTAACCGACTCATTTGAAATTTGTGTAGACTCTAAACATAAACTCGTTTCATAACAACCAGTCGAGTCAGCCAATTTTTCTTCATATTTCCTGAAATTTTCTAGTATTGATGTTATAAATATGTAATGTTTACAATCGTAAGCCTTTCATTCATGGCTGAAAATTCAACTTTGACATGTTTAAACATGAGTCCCCTCTGAGTGGCGAACCAACATATCTAATAACTCACTCACCTCAAATCCGACCAACTGTGATCAATTTCCATAAGTCATACATCACCTTGTGTTGTTATATTCAATCTACTAGCCACCTAATTGACCGAGTTGATCCAGACTATCTCATTCGTTGGTCATATTTTTCATCTTATTATAGTCCAACATTCAAAAGATTAGATGGCCATAACCATCTGTTTAGCTCTTAATTTTTGAACTTCTGTGATCGTTAAAGTCGTGATCATATCTCTCCACTTATTGTAGCATAGCCCGAAATTCATAAGATTAGATGGGCTTGGCCATCTGGCTAGCCTCTTGATTTTGAATTTTTAATGATCATTAAGAACAAGCAACCCAACTACCCAAGCAATGCAACATATTACAAATTAGAAGCAATATGAGTTTTCACATGTAAGAAAGCCAAAAAAATCATTAAGAGACTCTATTCATTAAAAATAAGTAGCTGATCATCATTCCTTCCATAAATAAACATAGACACTTCATTCTGGAAAGGCATCCCAATTTTATTGTTACAGCCACGATACACTTATTGTAAAAGACTAGAGAAGCATTTAAGGTTAGGGCCGGGCCTTCCAACTTAATAGAGTACATAAAGAACTACAAACAAAACGTTATTAACACAATTATAAGGGATTGATAAAAAGGGCTAAAAACACATTGAGTGACAGTGAACGATAGAGCATGCCTAGGCACATTGGAAGCCATTTGGAACCTTCTTCCCGCAGTAATTCAACAGTAAGCTCAAGGACACAGGGACGTTTAGGTTTATGCCCAAGATGTTGGCCTTAATGGCAGTGCAGAGGCAAACAGCAGCTTCAAGATCAACTAGACCCTCGATAAGACTGCAGCAAGGGGTCTTGGGTGGGGTTCCAACAACGATGTTCAGCAAATCTTTCAACACGTTGGCACAAACACCTAACTTTAGGGTATCCTTGGGGCAACTTGGCTTAGACGGGGACGGTGTTGGCTTATGGGGCTTAGGGCTCTTTGGTGGTGGTGGTGGTGGTGAGCAAGGGACATAGGTGGAAGTAACCAAAGTGAAAAAGAGAAGGTTGAGGGAGAGGAGAAGGGCAGTTGATGCAAGAGCCTTAGAAGCCATCTCAAAGACACAATAGGCCTAAGTAGGTGTTTGAGATACAAGCGTTTGTGTTTGGAGAGATGGTGAGAATGGTGACATTGGTTAGGGTTTTATAGATGAATTTTGCAATTTGATTGGGAATAAAGAATACAATGAGACCATGTGGGCACGTTTAGTTTGATCTCCCACCAATAGCTGGCGGTGCAACTTGGAGGATAGATGAGCCCTTTAGGGTTCTACACTTTGGAGCTTTCCACTTTGATTGGTTGGCATCTATCATTTGCTAAAACAATATACAATCACCGGTCAAGTTTCCAAGAGGTTCTTACTTTCATGCAGCAGGTAAAGTGGTTCTTCTCGCACAAACATGGTATAATTATTATTAAGGAAGCAGTTATAAATATTTGCATTTGTGAGACATCACTTTCAATTGGTCCCCAAGTCTCTTCATCTCTTTGGCTTTTTCTTCTATTTGAGGCTTCTTTTTTATTTTCTGGGTTGTAGATTACAGAAAATATTGGTGACAAAAACCAAGGTGTTGTGGCAAAACGAACCGGATTCAGGTTTTGGCAAAGTGAAATGAAAAGAGAAAATAGATAATATAAAGAACAATCACACAAAACATAAGGTTTACGTGGTTCAATAAAATTGCCTACATCCACAAGTGAAGACGATCAACAGCCTTCACTATAATGAAGATTACAAATTACAAGCAAGTTTTCCAATACCTATAACAAAATCTCAATCAAAAACCCAAAGAACTCTCTCTTAATATAGTTCTTCCAAACACCTGCAAATAGGTTTATATAGTGGTGTGATTCCAAAGAAACCCTAAAGCACGGGTCAAAAATCCAAAATATCTTTAAAATGGACTCAAGTCAGTTTGGATTATCATCAGGTCAAAAAACGATCAAAACTTTGGGTCTCTCATTGGTGTAATGTGTGAAGTTTGATTTGTTGGATTAACATCAGAAATTCAACCCAAAATATAACTCAGATACAACTCAAAGAAAAACTCGAATATATATTTTTATTTGGGATTTTGATCCTTTTTTAACATTTTTTATATACTAGATCAGATCCAAACCTTATCCGCATATGTATTAGGGTTTTTGGGGTATTTATATGTTTTATTCTAGGATTGCATGCAATGAATGAGAGAGGTTCCAAAATTGTAAATTGTCTTTGACGAGTTTTCTTTTTAATAGTAAAAGTTTTCTTTGCGGCTCCGAGATTTTTCCCCAAACTAAGGTTTTTCACGTAAATCTAGTGTTGTGCATGATTTCTTTCTTTGTTTTGCTTGTTGAATTTATTGCATCCCATTTCTTCCATAACGAAGAAGATAAAACAATCCTAACAACCGGATCCCACAAAAAGGGGTTGCTCTTTCAGCTGCTTCCTGATTCAATTTGAGACATCTCAACACAAGGGCTAGGGAAGATTTAAACCCATATTTAATTATAACCTAAGCTTAATGTTCGCTTCAGAACGACAGAGTTTTCTCATGTCCTTACACTGCAGTGTAAATACACATGTGTGCCACAGTTAATCCCTTTTACTATTATTTAACATTTTGTTCTCAAACACAAAGGTGAAACTAGTTATTCATAAAATAGCTACCATTAAGAAAGGTGAAGATGTTGATGTCACTTGTCATGTGACTTTGCGACATTTCTGTGACTTTGCCCGAGCTGGATTGGTGTTTGGAGCGTACATGCTTTCATAAAATTATTGTAAAGGAATAATTGCTATATATTGTCGTGGGAAGCACATGGACATGGGGATCTACAACTGCTCCTCATTCTCATTCATGGATTAATGACATTCCAATTTTTACAGTGATTGGTTCATCCTCCATTTCCTCCTTACTACTTACACTAGTGGTCGCTTAGTAACGAATTTTAAGTTGTGCTTAACCAATTTAAATAGGAACAGTACCATACAGGTGTTTGGGTCCTACTTCATTACAAAGAATGTATATTACATATGCTTCCTCCCTGTCAATGGTAGTTGTATTTGAGCAGTTTTTGTTTTCTATTTTTCCTCATCTTTTCAGTGGAACCATGACTTAAGCAAGATTAGTCTTTGTTATGACAAGCAGAATGAATTTGGGTTAAGGCCGACATAAAAAGAATTTACATACTACATGGTTCAGCATTATTTGCCTACATCCACGGGTAAAAATGATCAAGAATCTTTCATTATAACGAGCATTTCAAGTTTCAAGAGAATTCCCAATAAATTCACCTCAAATTCCTGCGAATGGATTATATTTCAGCACAAAAAAACCCCTAATTTCAATCGTGCATGGAAACCCAAAAAATGAAATGATTCTCGTTAACCGATCCCATGTCGGATAAAAAATTGGGTGATTTGGGTCGCTCTTCCGGTTGCACTCCAATCACACACCGGGGCCCATCACTACAGTTTTTTCCTAGGGCAACGCGAATTGCATTACCAAACACCCTTGGAGTACAATGTGACTCAATGTGGAGAGGTGATCCTCGAAGGATACAAATCTGAAACCTGAAATCCCAGTAGATCAATCACCAACACATATAATTAATGAGAGGGATAAAATAGGCCAAATCTGTGGTCTATCATACATACAGTTGTACACATGGTAAACTTGTAGGAGGAGGACCCCATTATATGGGTTCCGCTGAGGAGATCTCATACGGACTAACATCCTCTGCGATGGTGAATAAATGAGCCGCCACAAGCCGAGACACAAAAGGGGGGTGGGGCCTGCAGAAAGTGTATAGGCCCCACCCCCCTTTGTGTCTCAGCTCATGGTGACTCATTTATTTCTCAGCGCAGAGGATACGAGTCCGATCTCATGCACCAAAAATTAGCCCAATCAGACGATTGTAACTGTCAGATGTCACATTCTTTTTGACAGTCAACGAAATCTCTATCATGGTGATTATTAGCTGAGGAGATCTCTTAGATGAGGGACACATAATACTGGGTCCTGCCCACTACATGTGTGCCATTTCAATAGCTTCAACCATTCTTTGTGTCTATTTATTCTATGGATGCACCACAAATTTCAAACATTATATATACTTAACATCAAACATCAAAGAGAAAGCATTAATCCCTAGTCCATGCCAAGTTGGCAAGCTTGCATTGGCAGGCCAAAATCATCCCAGTTGTCCCTTTCATGACACTTGTTGGATCCGCATGTGGACGAGACCCGTGATATGGAATCTGGCCTTAGGATTTGCTGTATCTTTTCTAGCTTACTGTACTAACGATGTTTATTATAATTTGTTGAAGTTAAATTAACATCTGAACGTAGGGAAGGAGCAATAGTTGACTCAAGACAAAGCCTTGAAACCAAGCCAAACGCCTTTGGTTGTTTTTAATATCCGCCTCATCTAAAACAATTGGCTTCATACAATTTCAAGTAACATAGAGGTCCAGTGCAGTTATGTTTGACATTTAAGGTTCCCTCGTGAACTTTCATATCCATATATATTAGCTCGAAAACAATTCCTCTGCAACAAGCTTAAATAACATTAAACAGAAACTGCCTTCAAAAAACGGCAGGTGGTTAAAAGTGGACAAATATTTAAGTCTACAAGAAAACACATGCATTAAAACTCCCACCCACTGCAGTTTATACCATATATTTCGTCCTCCAACTAGTCAGTCTTTTATTTACCAAAATAAATAAATAATTAATAAGTCTTTTACTCCCCCAAAAAAAATACTCAACTGGGAAATCATAGAAAGGACACGGAAGGCATTCTGAGATCAGCACATCTCTCAGTCATGGAATACAGTGTTCCATGACAAAAAAAGGACCTGTAGGACCAGTTGAGCACTTGAGCTGGGACCCAGCACTCCAGCAGTTTGTGTAAGGTAGGGAGAGGGGTCTGTATGCAACTGAACATAACCAGAAGAACCAGCTGGTGTGTGTTAATGTCATCTGACCAAGGCTGTTTGAATCCAAAATATCCATTATTTAATTAAATATTAGTACAATCCATATAAGAAGAAAACTTCTCCCCAAAGCATGTTATATGTTTAAAAAAAAACCTATATAATTTGTTTTGTAGTGTTATTTTTGTCATTTATATTCAACAACTACCAAAATGTGATAAGGGTATAACAGCTAGACTTGCTTAGGGAAATTGACACTTAAAATCACAAATTCTAGGGGCATTTTGGTCACTATGCATGCTCAAGTAACTCAAATGCTGTAAGAAGAGGGGGGAAATGGGATTTTTTTGTGGTAATTAAGGAGAGTTAGCTCAATTTCATTCAACAAGAACTTCTTCACAATTACAAATGTCCATTACAAGAATGGGAAATATTCAATGAGGGAAAAGGGTACCATTCCATTTGAGAAAAATATGTTCCCTAGATGCGATAGCAATCGTAGAATGGGCTGCTCTGTTGCAATTTCGAGGAACTTATGAAATGGACATTTATGGGTTTTGAATCACCAAGTGACATAGTCTAATAAAATGTTTTGAATCTTTCATGAGACTGGAACAAATCTATGGGAAAACAGATTCACAGTTAAAGAATTATCATCTTCAAGATGGATAGGAGAATCATGATAATCTTTTGCCAACATGAGACCCAGAGAGTGTTGGACTTTATTCTAAGTATACACTATTTTGTGAATAAGTATTATTTACTTTACATAAATAAAATACTAAAATGATATGATAAAAACCACTTACTTGACTGAACGATTTGACAATATATCATATCCAAAATTGATCAAGGCTAGTGTTTTACACTATGTCCTTAAGACAAATTTCGCCCCTCACATTGGTATTTATAATCTCTTCGGGCGTCTACCTCCCAAGATACAATGATCTATACACACAAAAAAAGCACTGCAATATGTGTGTCTAGCAAATCAAACTTGTGTTGTACTCTCTCTCTTAGAACACGAACATGCTATCATCATGCTCTCTATATGCCTAATTTGGACATCCTCTATGATATATTACAATAACAATGGTTTTTGGCTGCATACTTTAGGTTGCATTTTTGTACAAATGCTGCAAAAGGTATAGTATTATACAGCGTTTCTCTTAAAAAATGTTGCTAAATGGGGTAAATGACAAAAATAGCCCCTTTTAATTGCTACATAAATTTAAAAAATGTTATTTATATAGCGTTTTGCAAAACACTTTATTTGAATTTCTGTAAAAACACTATTAAAAGCATTTTCAAAATGCGTAGTATAGGAAACGAGGTTTATACAGCATTTTCAAAATGCTTCTTTCATATTTCCGCAAAAAGACCATTAGAAGCGTTTTAAAAATACTTCTAATAGCCACGCAAAAACACCTTTGCAAGCGTTTTCAAAACGCTTCTAATAGTCACACAAAAACACATTTTCAATCGTTTTGAAAACGCTTCTAATAGCCAGATTCTCTTTCTTCCCGCTTCTCTTCCTTTCTTCCTGCGTTCCTTTTTCCGCGATCCCCTTCTTTTTAATTTATGTAAATAAATCTACTTCAGACAAACAAACTATGACCAATTTCATTCAGAACTCGTCGGCCAAATCTAGGTTTCAGATGGCGATCTAGACCGTCAAGCTCGCATTCCTCTCTCTCAGAATCACCTCCACCATTTTGTTATTCAAGTTCGCAGTCCCTTACTCTCTCAATGTCCTTAACTCCACTCTTCCTCGTCTCTGGTTCTCGTTTCGGAGCTGGTTAGTTCCTCTATATCTCTACATCATCGTCAATTTAATCATCATCATCATTAAAGCTTCATCAAGTCTCTAACAAAAGCTCTCGGACTTGAACAATGAAGTTGTTAGTGAAGCAGAAAATCTCTCACGGCAGCAAAAACAGAGCGATTTCGATTCAACAGATTCTTCTTTTGATTGTATGAAAACACTGCCTAAAATCTAGTCGGAGATCCACGAGTTACTACCTGTTTCCATCAACAAATCTCTGGTTTATGTCGAAAAATCCGTCGAATTCTCGCTGGCAACCTGGTCTGATGTCTCATGCTTGACTTCTTCCAACAAGAAAGAAAACTCGAACCCGTTAATTTCTACTCGTTTTGTCGTCAGAAAAGCAACAGAAACCCACCGAAAAAAGGTTAGATTGACAGCACCGTCACAAAAGCCATCAAAACCACTCTGTGATGCCAAGCCGAATTAGAGCGATACGCTGGAAACCACATGGAAGGCGATCACTGAAGAGCGAAGAAAGTCAGTGACGCGACACCTGAAGAAGAGTGATATGCGGCACCTCTAGTACGTAGATCATTTTTTTCCCTTTCAATTGCCTTATGTTCTTCTTCTTTTGCTTATTTGATTTCTTTTTTGTCTATCTTGAATATTGAAATTCAGATTTTAACCTCTATGAAGGCATTTGTGATGTTGAGGACGGAGGAAACGATTCAGTCAGTGAGAGATCAATCTAATGGTAAGATGGAGCGACCTAGTAGGAGGAGGAAGCTGAATTCGAACGAGAGGTACCATGTCGATAGAGATGAAGAGAACGGGAGCTCAGAGGAGAGCTTGGACGATGATGAGAATGGTGAAGAAGAGGAGCATGATCGAGGCAGTGACAGTGGTGGTGGCTCTTCATGGATAATCAACAGAACGAAGCGGCAATGGAAGATATTTTAGATTTTAGGTTTGTTTTCATTTTATTCTTCTATTGAATATGGTTCTTCTTTTCAGTGATCTTTTCAGGGATCGGATGTGGTTATTGGGGTTTCAGTTCCGCGCAGGACTCGCTCTGGTTGGTTTTGAAGTTCTTTTGTTTTCTTTTCGAATTTCCTTGATGAAATATTCTAAACTGTTTGGACTGTTTTTTTTTTTTCTCCAGCTTCGGCAAAGAGGTTCCAGGATTCATTTCCAACTGTTCGGCAATTCTCTTCTTCTTCACCTCTTCGAACTAGTGCGGCGGCCACCTCTCTCCCATCCACGAATGTATCCATGAAAGCCACAAGAAAGATGGTGTGGTGGATATTTTCTTTTTCTTAAAAAAAAAAAAAAAAATCCTTTTAATTGGGTTCGATTCTAGTGTATAATTATGGAAAAATAAATACGGTATATTAACAGTGTTTAGATTGCTAAAAAATATATAAAAACACAGTGTCTATAAATTGTTCTTCAATGTGTTCTTATCAGTCTTTGCACTTATGAGACTTCCTTCTGTTGTGGTGTTATTGCAGGAATCTGCAAAGATAAAAACAAAACCTTTGAAGACATCAAAGGTAACATTCTTTTATTTTTATTTTGTTCCTTCTTAACATTTTATTATACTATATTTTATTTATTCTTTGTACACTTGATTTCTTTGGTTCTTATGCAACCCTCTTATTTTTGCTCATCTTGCAGGTTTCCATTTCTGAAAGTGAAGTTGAAGTTGCACAGTTTCTTACCAGGCTTCAATCTCACCAACCTTCTGCAAATGAGGGTTCTGTTGTAGTTACATCTAAAGCTTTATCTCCAGATTTAACTCCTGTTTGTTCTCCATCGTCACAACCGGTGATTATGCCAGAACGCTCAAGCTCCATCTCTGCAACTGTGACAGGTAAGCAGAGGAAGCATCACTATTGTTTTACTGTGAATGACTAAGATGTTCCACAGATTAATCTATAGAGAAAGAGAAAGATACCATAGGCTAATTAAAGCGATGGAGAAATTTTGGAAACTCTGCCAATGATTTTCTACGACAAATAGCACTCCCTGAAAATAGAATCTCCTAACCATGGCCCTTTCAATGATGAAAATCTTCTTCATTTTTACATTCTTTCCTCTGAAAAAAGCTGTATTCATATTAACAATTTTGTAATATAGAGAAAATCCACAACCTACGTTCCGATGACTGCCAGTTTAGCTGAAACAATTGTAAAATTCCAAATAGCAATAAAATGCTTCCAAACTCCTTTCCTTACCACACAATGAAGAAAGAGAGCCAATTAGTTAATATTTATGAGCAAGATTAGTTAGTATTTAAGAGTAGATAAAAATTTCACATCCTGTGGTATATACAACCACTGGCATCTTGAAGGATGATAGTGCAAGCTCAGGGGGGAACCTGTCACAGGACACAACAACAACAACAAACAGCCTTATCCCTACTATTTGGGGTCAGTTACACGAATCTTGTTTCGCCATTCCACTCTGTTTTAAGGCCATATCTGCCGTTATATTACAAGCTGTCATGTCCCTCATTACTACCTCCACCCAGGTCAATTTTGGCCTTCCTCTAGTCCTAGCACCTTCAACTTGTATTGTCTCACTCCACCTC
>JAOXJP010274134.1:0-19953 GCA_025762735.1 Platanus orientalis
AAAAAGGCAATTATGAAATTCCTGGGCAAAAAATTAAAATTACCAAAATAGCCTGATCATGCGTCAGAAAAATCTGAAAATTTGCAGGGTGATTCTAACCTCTATAAGGAATATGTTCCAAATTTCAAGTAATTCCAACAAGTCTAGCTATTTAAAATTATATAAACTTTCAGATTGTGGGATCTTGAATTTCAAGAAACCAGAACATTACCAATGGAATATCGAACAAAAACTATAGGAAAATCAAGGGAGAAATTCAAGAAACCTAGATGGATAACGAGTAGAGTTATTTTTATTTTTTGAACTATAGGAAAATCAAGGGAGAAATTCAAGAAACCTAGATGGATAACGAGTAGAGTTATTTTTATTTTTTGAAAGATAAAGAAGATATATTAAAAAGAGCCAAAGGCAGCATAAGGAATGTGCCACAACTACAATAGAGACGAAAACAACAAAACAGCAACAACCAAACTAAGGAGACAGAATAAAAGAGTTCCAGTCGAATAACCACTCCCCAAAGGAAGGGTGGGCATTGACCGGAGCAACAAAGGATCATTCGAAAAGGAAAGAAAGCACTGTATCACACAATCTTCGGTCTGACAGAGACGATCCTTCAAAAGTCCTCTTGTTCCGCTCAATCCAAATAGACCAACAAATCGTCGCGAGAAAGATAGCCCAAATCACCTTACCCAATGAATTCCACGTCCTATGAGGCATGGGGACCAATTGCAAAAAAGGTAATGAATGGAGGTCGGATGCACCCAAGGTACCCCCACTCCCTCAAGGAAGAAGTTCCAAAGGCCCACAGCAGTAGCGCAAAGAAGAAACAAGTGACAAGCAGATTCAGGATCCATCATACACATGCAACACCCATTTCAAATGATAAGGCCTCTAGCAATCACATTATCTGTCGTGGGGGCTCGGTTCCACCAAAGCAACCACATAAAGAAGGATACTCTGGAGGGAATGAAAGCGTTCTAGATAAACTTATTAGGACAAGAGGCTAGAATAGGGGCACACAACGCAACATACATGGACTTGATAGAGAACCCATTCTCCACATTAAGAGTCCATAACCTCTCATCTGCATATCTCCATCTCCTAAATTCACTTCTCAAGCATGTCCAACAACCTCCCCATCTATTCAATTTCTCAATCATTGAGGTTTCTCCTTGAGTGAATATTCCAAGAGCACCAAACCTTGGATCTAATCCTGTGGTCACGCACAGAACCCCTTTCACAAGAAGTTATATTGTAACATGACGGAAATAAACTACAAAAAGGCTGAGGGGAGCACCAAGAGTCATGTCAAAAGGAAACATTTTCCCCGTTATTCACCACAGGCCTAATAAAGCTGTTAAAAGATTCCAAGCCCTCATAAATACCTCTCCAAACTCCATAACTAAAAAGCCCAAAGGGAGGTAAATTGCTCCATCCGTACTACTCACCAAACTTCGCGGCAACTACTTTCCTCCACGCTCACCACTAAACCGCCATAGTCATTTGTTCAGAAGAGCTCTATTCATTGTTTGGATTGAACGAACGTGTAAACCTCCTTGATCGAACGGCTTACACACCTCAGACCACTTCACCTAACTAATGTTTTTCTGACCACAGTTCGAATTCCAAAAAAAAAAATCTTTGAATTCTTTCTAGATGGTTGGCAACAGACTTCGGGGCTTTGAATAAGGACAAATAATGAATAGGGAGGCTCGAAAGAACGCTCTTTACCATAGTCAGCTTACCCCCTTTAGAGAGATATCTTCCCTTCCAAGAAGAAAGCCTTTTACTCACCCTTTCAATCACCGAATTCCAAACCACTTTAGATAAAGATTTGACCCCAAGTGGGAGACCAAGATAAGTGATCGGAAGATGGGCTATCGAACAACCCAGCACTGATGCATAGTCCTCAGGATTCAAAATAGCTCCCACCGGACTCAAAGAAGATTTGCTAAGATTCACTTTCAGCCCAAAGATTCCCTCCAACAACAGAAGAATGCACCTCAGATTTCTCACACACTCTAAGTCCCCATTCAACAGAAATAGAGAATCATCCACAAATTGAACAAATGGAATCAAGGAGCTCCCAACTGGGGGTGAAAAACCCTTCAACAACCAAACAGACTTAGCCTTCGAGACCATCCTACCAAGAAGGTCGACTGCCATGATAAACAAATAGGGGGACAACGAATCACCCTGTAGAAGACCTCTGCTGCTCTTGAAAAAACCTTTACGGCAACCGTTCACAAGAACAGAGAATGAAGGAAAAGACACATAGATCCTGATCCAGTTCCTCCATTTGGCCCCGTATCTCATCTTTTGAAGGACCCAACCCAAAAAGGCCCAATTGACATGATCATATGTCTTTTCTATATCAATTTTACAAACAACTCCAGATTTGTCTGCCTTCAAAGTGGCATTAATACACTCATTAGCAAGAAGCGAGCAATCATAAAGGTGTCTTCCTGGAATGAAAGCATTTTGGGACTGCGAAATAACAAAAGAAAGAGTGTCTTTATGGTGCAGAGCAAGAGTCTTGGCTAACACCTTGTAGAGACACACCACAAGACTGATAGGACAATAGTCCTTAACTTCCATCGGGCCTCTCTTCTTAAGAACAAGAGAGATAAAGGTCGCACTCAGACTTCTACACCATTGGTCACCAGAATGGAACACCTCAAACACATTCATAACCTCTTTGCCCACAACATGCCAACATACCTTGAGAAATTTGGTAGGAAAGCCATCAAGCCCTGGGGCCTTATCATCCTCCAGGCTATTGCACATAGGACTTCCTCTTCAGAAAACGGCCTCTCAAGCCTTCATTGTTGCTCATCACTAATCACATCAAATTCAGCACCATACAAAATAGGCCTAATAGGCGTCGGATCAGTGTAGAGGTTTACAACGTATTGCTCAATATGGTCCCAGATCACCTTTTGGTTATGCGACCACTCCCCGTTCACCCTCAAATTATTGATATAATTGGAAGAAAGTCTCACATTAACCATCTTATGGAAAAAAAAAAAATTAGTATTTTGATCCCCTTCCTTGAGCCAAGACACTCTGGATTTCTGCCTCCATGATATTTCTTCCATTCGCACCATCCACTGGTATTCATCAACTGCTTTCTTCTTGCTACACACTTCAGCTTCAAAAAGTTGCCCCTCCATTTCTTTAGGGTTCACCAAATCTAAAATGTGGAAGCAAGCATTTTTACGAGTAACAATATCACCAAACTCCTCCTTTTTCCACCTCAAAATCTTGCCTTTAAGAATCTTAAATTTCTACTCAAACATAAGCTTGCAGACCCTTCCACATTAATCTCATCCCATCAGATTTTCGGTTTATCCAAGAAACCAAGGACTTCAAGCCACATCAACTTGAAGGGGCGCAGGCCCGATGGCATATGGTGAGCCCTAAGAAGGACTAGAAGATGATGCGTTCCCGGATAGTGCACAGCTTCTTAGACAATCATAGGAATATGATCCATCTAGTTAGGAGAAAACAAGAATCTGTCTAGATGGCTGCTCGCCCTACGCACTTGATTATTCGTCCAAGTGAATTTAGCTCCATTAAGAGGGAGATTGACAAGACCCTGATCTTCAATAAATTTGCTAAAACACCGCATCGGACCAGAAAGTCTGGAAGCCCCCAACTTCTCAGAAGGAAATCTAACAACATTAAAGTCCCCACCCAAACACCATGGGGCATTCCAGTCATTTCTAACTCTTAGTAACTCTTCATCTATTCGAGCAAAATACGGTTGATCACAAGGCCCATACATACCCGAAAACACCCAAGACATCCCATCCTCCTTATTTCTACACAGAATAGACACCGAAAAATCACCAACTCGAGAGTCAAACACTTCCACAATAGAGGAATTCCATGCAACTAGAATACCACCCGATCTGCCAACTGCTGACTTATGAATAAATTTGAATGGGCAACTACCCCAAAGATCCACTTCCATCCTCCGAACAACCTCTTGAAGTTTCGTTTCCTGAATTGAAAAAATACACCTTTTCCTTTTTAAGAAGATCCTTAACGCCCCATCTTTTTTTCCTCCCTCCCTAACCCCCTAACATTCCAAGTACAGATTGTCCTCATCATGATACTTAATAGGAGGATGACGATCCCTTCTCCCTTTTCTTCTCATTCAGGGTCGCCCCTTCCCTTCGTAATTGATATCCAAGTGGAGGTTTTTCAATTCCCTCAAATAGCTTCCTTTTTCACGTCAGTTGCCAGCTCCTCTAATTCTTTTTGGACTCCAACTCCTCCTTTCTATTTCCCATAAAAAGTCGGCTATCTGTTGTTCCATCTCATCAAATGAAAAACCCATTCTTCACTTCACTTCTGCCATTTTTTTGACAACCCAGTCCAAACATGAGGGAGGGGGGGAAGCATCAGGAAAGGTTCAGCTTCAGTAAAATAATCAGTCCCAAAAAAATTCTCAACCCCAAGAAGATACCCCTTTTTATCCACAGAGCCAGAGCCATCAGTTGAATAGTCCCCCCATCTTTTAAGCATACCTCTGTTAACAGGTTCCTACAGCTCCTCAGGTTTCAAGCTCGCATGGTAACCTTTTTTTTTTTTTTTTAAGAGGTAAAAGGCACACTTTATTGAAAACAACAAGGCAACAAAACAGGAAACATCAACAAGAAGGTGAAGGAAAAAAAAAAATATAAAAAAAAAATTACAAATCCTCACACTAAATCGAATACCAAACAATCTCCTCAAACTCAGCCCCAATGAAAACTATGATCCATACTTGCCTCCTCATCATGAGAATGAGGTCCACTGCATCCAGCCCCAAAAGCATCATCCCAGCCAAGCCACCCTTCCACTGAGTAAGCCCAAGAGTTCTACCCCTCTTCCTCTTCATTAGAACTCAATGAGACATGACTCACCTTTACCTTACCTTTTCCCCTAGGTAGGTCCTTTCTCTGCTCCCTATTGCCTCCATTCTGCTCTGCCAAAGCCCCTTCCCGAATTACAATACCCTGAGAAGGACGCCCAGATTTAGTAACTTGATCAAACCCTTTAACGTTCCTAGTTTCCTCTTCGATTCGCCCCTTGGAAGACCCCTTTGCCTATTGATCCTTTCTCTTCCACCGTTGCTCTAATTTAGCCTGCCATGCAGAGCCCTTAACGTTCTTCTCACACCCCTGTCTAGGTTTGGACCCAGACCGAGCCCTGATGCCTTGGATTCGAGAACACTGATCAGATTGATCGTGGATCCCTTTCGATCTCCTTGGCTGCCTATCTATCCTCCCTACATTCGAGTCCCTTCGACCTTCCGTCGCCCCCTTTAAGAGAGGTTTCCTCGTCACAACCCTTCCACATCCTCCTTCCTTCGGCCCAAAGCTCCTCATAAGTGAGTGCTCCCTTCTCATAACAGGCTCACTAAAGCCTTCCATCCTTGGGCTTTCACAAGAAGAGAATTGTGAAATGGGCCTTACACGACGAGTAGGCTTCGAAACCTTCAGCCTAGAAGGTTTGCTTCTGCAAGCAATGGCCTTATAATCCTCCAAGACCTGGTGCCTCGGCCCAATAACTCCCCTCTTGGTTCGGTTCAAAGTTAAGTAATTCACCTGTTGGTCCACCTTTTCCCAACTCATCGCCCCCCTCCACGAAACCCTAGTATCGTAGCAATAGCGATAGGGTACTGCTGCCAGTTTACCCCTAGTCTTAACCCGATCCCGCCGACCACGCCCTCCCTCCTGGAGATAGTCGCCTTCGATTTCACTATCGGCGTCATTTCTCCTCTGCCCAATCATTTTTCTCTGAAAACACTGGGATCGAAACACCTTGAACCTCCTTAAGCCATCCGAGATTCGAAAATGGCTGGGGGCCTCTTTTGGTTTCCTAACATTCAGACGAAACCATTCTATCGATCCAAGGTCCAGAGTATCCACCTCAATAAGACATCCGCACAAATCACCAATCATCCGGAAGATGGACAAGCCCCACAGATGCAACGGTAACCCGTTTCCCCACACCCAACCTTCCCTAGAGCTTGCCCTACTCCAGCATCATCCGACAGTAGGATGCCAAATATCCATCAGCAAGTCCCCTCCCTGCCACGATTTGGAACCCTTGTGAAGAACCCTGTCAGCTTCCTGAAGAGAGGGAAAATAGAAGATAAATAACCCCTTTGCCATCTTGCATAACCCCTTTGCCATCTTGCACACTTGCAAGTCACCACTCACCCTCCACACACTCTCCCCCCATTCTCTCAAAGCAGCAACACTTGGGTTATCACCTACAACCCTCCCCACAAGGCATGCTTTCACTCTACTCACTTGGTTTTGGACTTCCTCCCTTCTGAAGGAGATCATCTCACAACCGTCCACCTTTTCCCACCTAGGTGACAACAAATGAGACCAAGCTAGGCCCTCCACCACTGAATCCCGGTATGATTTTACACGGGATTCCACCTTAAAAACATTGTCATCTCTGCCCAAATCTTGAGAGCGATGTCTAGAAAGGTCCTTAACAACATTAAAGTTTTGATGATGGGGCCCCGCCCAAAGGGAGGGACCAAATTTTCTCTGTCGAAAACTCATCACCGGAACCTCATCACACTTATGGAGAAATAAAATCTAAAAGAAAATCACGAAAAATCATTAGGTATGGGTTCAAGAAGACAATCAAGATTGGTTCTTGATGAAGTTTTCAGGTTCTTTAATGGCAGAAACTAAAAAACAACAAATAAAGATTAAGCAAGAGAATTGAAAGCAAGAAAGAGAAGAGGGATAAGAGATTACCTGGATTCTTGGAGTGGAAAACCCTACCATTCAAGATCCAGCTCTAGGAAAACCCTACCTAAAGGCCCATCAAATCTCCACCATGAAAAAAATAACCGATCGCAAGTTGATCAATTGTAAGCTTCAAAGAAGACAATTCTTTTATTCAAAATAACATTCATTCCTTAATAAAATTGTGGGTTCAAAGCATATATATAGACTTTACATGTCAATCTTTCTAAATCCCACTCTAACTAGACTTCCTAAAAAAAAAATTCTAAATAACTAAATCCCATAATAGGTGATACCTTGCTAATATTTTGGCTATAACTTTCCCAAATCACATCGAATTCTCAACACTCAATCTCGTTGGAAAGCTAACTAAATAACCTTTCAAATGACACCAAAATCAGCTCAAGTGGATGAAATGAGTTTTAACCCTCCAAAATATGGCTTAAAGAAAGAAAAAAAACGGGAATACAACTTTGATTTAAAAGACTCCTAATTACGTAAGGACTCTAAAATAAATTCAAAAGAAATAAAAGATAATGTCTAACATTAAATCCTAATTAAACTCTAACCCAAACTAAGATAACGTTGCTCCAATATGCACCACACGAGCTCTCTTTGCTACAACACATGTGGGTCCCACCCACACATCATGTGGGGTCCACTTCAACCATGATGTCCGGATCACCCAGATCCACCAACCCGAGATCAACTCATTTAGATGAAAAGGGAAAGACCAAGGAATCTTAAAGTGCGAGAAAAAGAAACTCCAAACCATAGTCGCCAAATCACAGTGAACAAACAAATGATCCAACGATTCCTCCTTGATGCAGCATGCATGTTGGCTAGTAGGTGTGTGCTCAGGAGTTAGGAATAAAATTGTAAGAATAATGTTGAAACATAAACAAAATTCCTACTTGCACACTCACACACTAATTCAAGTGATTCTTTCAATTAAGTTCAATATGCATGTTAAGAGTTAAAGTATACAAAGTAACAAACAAGACTATACCTAAATGATATGAATTAGAGAGGACTAATTTAGTGATTAATAAAGTACTAGGTTGCTGTCCCCAACAATGCTGATGGTATAAAAGTGTTCTATAGGTGTCTAGTTAAAGATAATAACAATGGGAAATAGTGAGTAGGCTAAAAGGAAAAGTTCTTAGACACTTAAGGAAATTAATAGATGGGGGTTCACAGAGTTTGGAAATGCTTAGAGGCTGCCAAACTATCAATTCCCAACAAACAGATAAAACAACAAACAAACAAACAGCCTTATCCCAGCAAACAGATCATTATGAAATATTAACAAACAGCACAAGGGCAGGGAGTTATAAGGAGTGAAAATTCAGAGAAATATGAAAATCAACACTAGGGAGTTTGGTTAGGGAGTCAACGAAGCAAGTTAGGGATTTATTAGGAGTTCCAATGTAGGTTGTGGAGTTAAGAAAATACCCAGAATGGCATCCAAACAGCCACAGCTATGCCACAGTAACAACCACAGACACTACGCAAAACAAGTGATTAAACCAACCTGAATATGGAGTAAGGGAGACTGATTTCCGTAGTAGATGCTTCTTGGGAGAGTTGTAGCAAATCTCTATACGTAAACCAAGTCTCAAATAACCAGATTATTCGAAATCTGCCCAGCTTCCATGGAGGTACCACCTGCTACTGATAACCTGGGAATAGAGCTTGATCTTGAAGAAATTTTCCCGCAGAGTGCTACTTCTACCAGGGTTGTCCAATGGTGTAGGACCCTCTAGGAGCGCTAAATCAATCAAAGCTTTGATCTCTCTCCTGCTGGTAGGGGACTCCCACATGACACTATAGGAGGTGGGACCCATCTCAAAGGGCCCCACCTGATCAACTTCTTCTTTGGGTTCTCTGTGGAATGCATCAAACAGGGGCAGCACACAGTGTTTTGGAGATTTGATTTTAATCCCTGATTAATAGGGATTTGATTTCAGGCCTTTAGCAGGGTTATACTAACACTCTCACGATCCTAACTGGGGTGTTAAATCCTCCAAAAAATCAGGCCAGTTCGATACATACCAAAATCTTCAAGGATTGGTGTGATTCTGTCCAGAAATAGGGCCTGTACGAAACTGATCATATCTCCCTCCTATTTAGGCTGATCTGAGCAGTGCCTAACAACCTGGATTTGGACACTTCATCTCATGGGATTTTGCTTAGCTGTTGCTATAAATCAAAGGGGGTTTGTGCCTCAGCTATAGCAGGTAATAGTCCTCCGTTTCGAGTTATCTTTTCAAGTTTTTGAAGTGCTTTTCTGTGGGCTGTTGTGGCATAGGTTGGTAACCTGTGGGGCTATTGGTTTGACCCTATTTTACCATGTTTATGACCTGATTTCAGCACCTAGTCAGATCTAAATCTATTCTCATTCACATACTAAACATCCTTATATAAAACCTTTAATCCTTGCTCAATCATTTCCATCCAATTTTCCCATCTACCCTATATTTTCCCCTTATTCTTGATCACTTTTAACCGCTGTAATAACCCCTGAATTTCTGGACAGCAACTTAGCTATTTTGTGTTCTCTAATTTAATCATTAATCTAGTCATATTGTTTGGCATAATTGCATCTAGGACTCTGTATACCTTAACTCTGGATATGCCGGTTGAATCTAACTGGGGAATCACTTGGTTTAGCATGTGAATGTGCAAGTAGGAATTTTGCTTATGTTTTATCATTACTCTTATAATTTTATTCATAACTCCTTGTGCACACACCCACTAGCCTATATGCATGTTACATCAGATTTGGTATCAGAGCTTAGGTTTAGGGTCTTAGTTATCCATAGATTGCATTTTAGGTGTAGTTTATGTATGGTAGGCTAGTTTGCATATTTTATTTTATT
The DNA here is from genome assembly GCA_025762735.1 of Platanus orientalis. NCBI lineage: Eukaryota > Viridiplantae > Streptophyta > Magnoliopsida > Proteales > Platanaceae > Platanus > Platanus orientalis. Next base: position 9,647 of record JAOXJP010274134.1, read on the forward strand.
TTATTTTAATTGTTTCTTAGCATGCATATTTTATTTTCATTCAGAGCATTGCATAATTTAGAAATTTCCTGCATTTAGATTTTTATTTTATTTTTTAGTTTAAAAAAAAAGAAGAGTCTGAGTCCATGCATTCTTTTATGGAGTTCCGTGGTCATTATCCCTAATCCTTTGGTGTATGTCCACTAGGTACAGACTAGTCTAGCATACCCAAGATGTCCCTAAGAGAGAGGATTAGTTCTCCATTCACTCAGGACCCAACCTTTAGAGATTTAACAGAGAGGATTAGTTTTTCATTCCGTAGAGAGTTGTTCTCCCATACCATGAGTGATTTTCAGGAGGGGAGAGGAGTCCACATGGACCATGTCCAGGACCACCACTTAGGCCATAAGTCCATGACAGTTAAGTGTATCCTTTTGATGGGCGGCCAGATCCTGGGTACTTCTTGGATTGGATTAGAGAGATAGACCAGTACTTTGACTGGTATGATATCTCCCCTTTAAAGCAAGTTAAATTTGTCGATACGAAACTAGTTGGGTCAGCTCAATTCTATTGGGAGTCAATTGAGCAAGAGATTTATTGGGGATATGAAAGACCCATCGCTAGTTGGGTAGACATGCGAAGTAAGCTCAGAGAGGTACATTCCACGTCATTATCATATTCGACTTCTTGAGCGATATACGATGCAGTCCGCCAGGGTTCATCTAGTATAGCAGACTACATCACACGGTTTGACGATATTAAATTGAAATGTGGATTACCACACTAGAACAGGTCTACCGGAAAGCCCAGGACATGGAGATTTATTTGAGGCGTCCTATTAGTGGACAACCCTCCACATCAGGTCCTAACACCTCTGTGCCTAACCCTACTCCTGAACAGTGTTCTAGTCAGGTGGAGCATCCTTTGCTTCTACTAGACACTGTGCACCAAGCTGATTCACAGGAGGATCAGTCATTAGATGGAGTGAGAGCTAATGAATCATATGACCTTCTTGTGATGAAGGTATGTGGTGATGATGACGATGATGTCGATGAAATTGTTGATCCTCTCGAGGCTCCGAGTGATGATGAGTTAGACTCTCAGGAGTTTGACCAAGAGGTTCAGGGAGTTCAAGAGAGTGCATCCATAGAGACCTTAGTGTCTAGTTTTGTTGTACCTGACCCTAACCATGATGCATTTGGTGAGACCTTGGTATCTATTTATGTTGTACCTAACCCTGACCATGGTACACCTGTAGAGGTCTTCGCGTCTAGTTCTACTGTGCCTGACTTTGATCTTGATCTTGAGCAGGAGATCCATGTGGTCAAGGAGATTCATGTAATCCAGGACGTTCAGGAGGTCTATTTGAGGGTACCCATCACAATTACAGTGATTGGATTTATTGAGCCTGAGCTTGAGACTAAGCCTGACACTATCTTAGACACCAGGTTGTATCTTCTATCTGAGGGAGAACCACTTGTGCCCACAGTATACATATTCATTGAGGAAGTGGTTCATACTCCTAGGGTATTCATTTCTCTATTACCTCTTTGAGACTTAGCTTTTGGCTATTTCTGGAAGGTACTATGGAAGATGAAGGATGTATTGGGTGGTCAATTATCACATGATTATCATCCACCTATTGATGGGTGTCTTGATATGGTAATCAGGAGTCATGGGCCTTTACTAAGCTTAGTGATTTTACTGAGATGTTTGGTCGGTGAGAACCTCAGGAAATGGGGTAGTTATCTGTCTACCACAAAGTTTGCATACATTAATTCAGTCAATAGGATAACTGGCATGAGTCTGTTAGAGATTGTCATATTTAGTAGACCCAGGGTTCCTATAGACTTCCTATCTATGTTTGCATTCCATTGTCCATTTGAGTCTGCATATGCATTGGCATTGCATTTTCATTCATCACACCAAGAGATCAGGTATAAAATTGTTACGAGTAATGAGAGATATAAATGGTCGGCTGATTTGCACTGTTCACATCACGACTTTCAGGTTGGTGATTTAGTTATGGTTCGATTACATGTGAGGAGTTCGGGACTTTACAAAGTTCTGAACAATATTAGACCTAATGTATGTGTTTTGGATATTCCGACTACTTTGGAAATCAGTCCTACCTTTCTTGTTGAGATTCTTATATTCTATCATAGCCCTTCCCTACCTGATCCTCGGCTTTTTGCAATTACTAAGACCTTAGTCTTTCAGTTTCCCCAATCTTTGTCATTATTGCCATCACTTACTACTTCTTGTTAAAACCAAAATATTTATTTATTTACTTATTTATTGCTAAAATGAGCCACACCACTTAGGTGCACCTTAGCAACCCACGTTGCTATCAAAATCTAGAACGGTTGCTTATGGATAACCTCATCTAAATCATCCGAACATGGAAGTTATCATAACTTCCAACGAAGAAGAAGTGGTAAGGGAGTTACAATGGTTCGTGGTGCTCTCTCCCATGCTTATTTAAACCACCGAATGAAGGAGGGAAGTGGATCGTTGGAGGAGAAAGAGAAGAGAAGAAACATAGGCGAGAAGCAAAGATCAGAAGAGAAAAGGGGAAAGATGTTTTCAGGTATACCTTTCTTTCCCTTCATTATAATTTCTTCCTAATTTGTTATGTTTTTCTCTTAAATCCATTAAGAGTTTTGTAATTCATAACACCAAGACTCGGCAGTTCTCTATGAACTTATGCTGGTCATGGTAAGACTTCTATAGTCTTGGTTTGTGTTATGATTCATCACGGGATGAGATGGTGCAAGGTGTGGATTGTACTTGTTTAGAACTGAGAGAAAGACAAAAAAATAATGTTGGACTGGTTGAAGACATGAACGGAATTTCATCCATTGGGAACCTGTTCCCTGAGTTCTGATGATTCAGAAGATGGATAGAACCCATCTCAGTAAGAACCTTCAAATAAAAAGAAAAAAAAATCTGCAATCTCGATCTTTCTCTCTCAAACTAAACACAAATTTATTTTGGAATGCAAAACCAAAATTCTAACTCTCTAAGAGTTATTTCTTCTTGAAGGTAGAACTCATACTCCAACTCTCTGAGAGTTACAATGTTTGGGATGACAAGTTGCCATAATATGTAGTCGGTCTTCCAAATAGTTATATGTGTAAAATCCCAAGAACGACGCGATGTAGGCAGTTCCCTTTTACTTCTTAAAACAAAACAAAAAAAAAAAAATTAAAATAATAAGAGAAGGGAAGCATATACATCGTTAAGGTTGTCTAGAATCCCACAGAGACAAAACTCCATAAGCAAGGAGTTTTAATCCAATAAGAAACAAGATGTGAGCATAAGAGTTGGGAATTCCATCTTAAAATGGAAACCAACACTCATCTTAGGTATCTATATAAATAAAATATTCTTGTTTCCAGCAATGACATTTGGGTATCCATGTGTGTACATGTAAAGAAAAATATGTATGTATACACAAATCCTTGATGTGAAAGGGACCTTTATGATCCCATCACCATTGATGGAACTAATGTGTGAAGACCATCAAGGATTCTTATTGTATGATCAAGGAGTTTCTTGATACACGCAAATCCAATTGTCATCAAGTGGCCAAGATCAACATATGCAGCTACGTCTATCAAAGACCCCAAGGCCACCAATATATTGGATGGTGTTTAATCATGCAGACCTCAAGATCAACGGCTTAGAAAAGCCACTACAATGAATCCATGTAACCGTGATTCACATTAATTGCCTTCGACGATTGATAGACCCATCGTTGTTATTATGACCCATGTCATAAGATAAACACTATTGATATTGAACACTTGTGTTCACAACTCGACTAGTTTTGACGACTATACGAGGGAGAGCTAAAAACAATCATGGAACATCTCAGCCCATGATTTAATGGCACTCAAATCAGTGGTCTATGATCTCATGATCATAGTAGATGTTGAGTTATATTCATCATATCACAACTCTTGATATTATCATCTTTAAATCAATGGCCAGCAAGGGTTGTGACTATCTCAGCCCTAGAGGTGACGATTTGTGTTATCGTGTTGGGTCGAGATACAGGTATAAGACTATATGGATCTACCCAAATCCAACTCATTTATTAATTGTGTTGGGTTCGTGTCGGGTTCACAGGTCATGTCGAACATTGCCACCACTACCTGCATCTTTGATGAATTCAACGACTTGTTAGTCATCAAGATGGTGGCTACCGTATGAATATAGAAGTCATTATCTATGATATTCCATTTCAAAGGTGGAAGCTAAAGTTTTAGTGGGGCCCACCATGATTGGTTTTAAAGCCTTCCACTATTACCTGGTTTGCTATGTGTGTTATTAACTTATATCACCCACCATCCAATCCAATGGCCCATAAAGAAGCCACCTTACCTAATGGCTCTGATTTCCTTAGTCAAAATTTGAGTCCAACAAAGCCCAATCTTATACATGGTTGTCTTGGAATGTGGACCGTTAAGATGCATCAGCTACTATTTAATCTAATAACCCACATATCCAATAGTCCATATAAAAAGAAAAACATTAATCTAATGGCCTCGATTGGTTTCTTCAATCAAATTTGAGCTCATTCACATGTACGAGTCTTCTATAAAGAAACCATAAATCCAACAAGCTTTTATAGCTGCGAACCCGTCAATGTCAAAAATAAGTTATTGACGTACCCAATAATACGATATCTAATTCAATGGTCATAACGTGACTCATGAACCAATTGTTAAGGTAAATCCACAATAATCAATGGTTCGGTCAAAATTAGTTGACTACGAGACATAAATCAATATTCTTGACTCTTTAAATATTGTGTCCTTGTAGGCCCAACTATGTACAATTTAATAGGCCCGTGTTTATTAATGATTCAAATTGAATAACTAATCAATCAATGATCCCTAGGGACATCAAGATATCATAAGCCCATCAACGGTCCATGAGGCCATGAAATTATTATACGCCCATCAACGGCCCCTAAGGCCATCAAAATATTATGAGTCTTATGGGTTTTAATTCAAATAAACCCAATAAGTCAGGTTTTTAAATGGGTTGGATATATTTCAAAAATATTCAATGGTTCCTAATGAGCCCTTCATACTAATAATTCCCATTGGATATATGATAAATCAATGATAATCTATATATCTAATCAAGCCCAATAAATTTCATCTATAGGAATGGATTTATAACCCATATTCCAATGATTTAAAAACATACAATGTGGCTTAATGGGCTCTAAGCCCATAAATAATTCAATTTAATGGTGGAGATAATGGAGAAACACATTTGTAAGTGATGATATAATCAATTCGGCAGAAATATGTTGAATGCATGGTTGATATAAATTTGTAATATTTATTTATTTCTTTGTTGGAATCAAAGGGTTTTCTCTTGTAAATGAGGGATGTAATTAATAGATGTTATTGAATCTTGAATGGATCTCTAACACATAATAAAAACTCATTTTTGTGAGTGAATTATGCACGTGTGATATATTGACTTTTTCACGTGAACACATAGGGAGGACATTGAGGTCACATTGGAGGATCATATCGTTTCTACTTGACGGAAATGTTACTAGAGATACTTCGTCAAGTGAAAAGATCGACCAGAAATTGGCAACATTTAGTTAACAGGGAGCGAACTACAACAAATTGACAGTGATATTTCAGATCAATATAGCAATTGTTTATCATTAAAGACAACTTTTTCCCAGAAGGGGAGAGTTGATGCGGACATCATGATCAAGATGATCATTGGTCCTTGCACACAACATTTTATTTATTTTTTTTATTTTATTTATGTTGATTGTGTCTCATGTATATGGGGGGTCACATAATTTTGAGGGTAACTTAGTCTTATATATTTATTTGAGAGTTTATTATGTCTTTTGTTTTAGATAGGGGTATTTTAGTCTTTGCTTTAATTAGGTTGTAATAACCTTAGCCGTAAGGGCTATAAAACACCCCACACGACTTGATTTTCTTTATGATGGAATAAAAACAAAAGTTTGGCTCACGTTTCAACTTCTTCTTCTTTCTTGTTGCTAAAGGCTAAATGATCCAAAACCCTGGAATAGATCTAAATGTTTAACGGTGATAGTGGAGGTTATTCCATCCCCTTGAGCAAAGGTCTTCTTTTTCCTTCTTTTTCATATTTTCTCTTATTTATTTATTTTCAGAATCTATTGTGTTTAATCCTATCAATCTATAAGGGTTCCTTGTATGATCATCTTCTTCAAGTTTTGAGCAAGCAAATCACCATTGGAACTTCATGAGATTGGAAGAACCCCATTGGATACAATCTTCTTCAATTATATTGGCTGGAGTTTTCGTTGAAGGTTTATAGTGATACAGGCGTTGGTTGCTTCCAAGGTGTTCACACGACATTGAAGCTTGCTCCTACAATCAAGTGATTTAGGATTGAACCTTTTCCCTGATTGTTAGAGACTTTAGGGTGACCCAAGAGGTGGTGGGACCCATACCTTAGGCCCCGTGGGGGGGGGTGGGGGTTTGATTCAAGCCATCTAAAAGCTCCCTAATACTTGGGAGGACTATAACAACTCTAAAACGATCATGAGGGGGCAGAATTCATTCACAAAGCTGCTGGGAATTTCGAACACTCCCTGGTTTCCTCAGACTACAACGTTAAAACAGGGTATTGAGGCATTTTGGGAGTTTTGATCCCAATCCCTAGATATTAGGGATCAGGTTAAGAACTTCTAGCAGGGATATACCAACCCCTAGACGACTCTACAGCAGTTGGAAGCCCATAAAAAACAGTTGAGATTCATATCGAATCTGGGAGAGATCTTATAGGCTGGCGGTACCCTGTTTTGAGCAATAGTGGACTTTGATTTTCTCTGTGGGATGACTATAGCTTCTCACGTGGGCTTTTCTCTTGGACAGTACATGCAGAAGATTATTTTAATGGTGATTTCTGTTATATAACAGGTGCTTATCTCCTCTCTATTGAATTCCTTGCTGAATCCTAAAGGTGGTACTGTTGGGTTGTGGTGGTACGGGTTTAATGGCTGATAAATTAACCTATGGGTGTAACTGTTATGTTTTCAGCCCATAATTTAACTCCTTTTTATCCCCCCAACCTTTTTTTAAGTCATTCCCTCAATACATTTCACTTCTATTTGTTAGTTTCCACTTTAATTTGAAGTTGTAATCACTTTTAATATCTTTGGATGCCGCCTAAAATTCTGAACAGAAGACATGACACTTTTATATTCCCCAAGTTAGTTGATATTTCTTTCACATTACGTAGATTTAATTTTGTTTATTACTTTGTATGCCTTAACTTTGGATATGTCTATTGAATATAGCTAAGGAATCATTGATTCAGTGTTTGAATGTGCAAGTGGAATTTTGTTTATGTTTATCATTACTGTTACACTTTTATTCCTAACTTTTTGTACACAAACCCAATAGCCTATAAGCATGCTGCATCAGAAATTTTCTTTAAATGCTGTTTTGTTTGTGGCAAGCCGGTATTGACTGGCACAGGCCTTAAGGACCATTCAAACTACTTTTATAGAATGAATGAAGATTTTCAGCCCAAACTTCCCATTGGAACTGGATATCGCCAATGCCCTGGAAAGAATATGATGTTGGAACGAGATTCACTTGACTACAATTAACAGGGACAAGTCTTGAATGATAACAATGGTTGTGACTCACAAGGTGTTACTGCAGGATGCTCACTGTTCTGATGGTTGCAGGTTTGTTCATCTTTAGATGTGGAAACTGATGGCCCTTCCTATTGTATAAATTGTAGATTTGGTGTGAGAATTTTTGTGATATTTGTGATTCTGAAAGGTTTTATCTGTTGTCTAGGTGCTTAATATATGAATGAATGGGAAACTTGGTGAGAAAAGTTATTATTTTGAAGGTTTCATAAGATAATGGCACACATGGTGGTACTATGTTCTGTATGAATTTGGCTAAGCCTGGTAGAACCCCCAAAGAGGCTCCTTCAACTGATTGGTCCGACTCTTTTATAAACAAAATCATTTCAGTATTGGCCCTGACGACCAAAACCTTGCATGTATGGCTGTTTCGAATTCTTACTTGGACACTAGTTTTCCCTAGGAAAAGTGGTTGATTCACCTGGGCATCGTTAACATATCTATGTGCTGGTAGGGCATGAATAAGAAGGGTTGGTGAAGACCCATATTATACTAATGCAATAAGTATGTACCCACTTCATTTTCCTTTTTTTCTTCTTATGAAATGTATGCTTTGTGGTTTGGAAATGCATAGAATTTGATCTTCGTCCTACTTGTTATTATTATTTTTCTTCTTATGCATGTAGGCTGTATGGTTCTGTAAATGCTTTGCAGATTGAATATGATCCCAAGCAGATTCATTTCATGCAACTTTTGGAGGTCCTCTGGTCTACCATGATTCTAGGCAAGTCTTTGGCCAAGGTCCTTGTGTGGGTAACCAGTACAAGTAGTACATTCATGACTTACAGTAATGATATCTTTGTATTAGGCCCAAGTTTCCCCGTGTAGAATGTTGTATCTGCAGGTCAATAATCCTCCATAATGGAACTGAAGAGGTCAGATTGGCTGCTATGAGTAAAAAGAGATGTATTTGTGACCACACAAATTCAACTGTCGGGAACATTTTATCCTGCAGAGCCTGAACATCAGGTATGGTAACGAAATCAAAGAGCTGTATTGCGCTCTTGCTTTCTTGCTTTGTTTTGCTATTTAAATGTGGGTCTTTAGCTCAATTGGTAGAGCGTTTGGGAATGGAGAGTGATTACATTTGTTCCAAGAGGATGGTGGTTCGAATCCACCAGGATCCTTAACAATCATCTTGTAGGACTACGTAATCAGTTTTTCATTTCGTTTATTCATAATTGGGTTATCAATATTGTACTCTATTTTTCACATAAGGGCTTTGCAGAAATGGATAAGTGAATGAAGCTCTTAAATATCATCGTCAAATTGTAGAAAAGAACTTTATTGAAGATGCTTTTCCACACAAAATATTCTTATCTATTACGTATGCAAAAGCAGAAAATATTGAATAAGCAAAAGCAACTGCAGGGTAGTATGTTTACTCCTGGATTGGTTCCCACTTCCCAGACGTGGTTACATACAGTACTCTCATTGATGGATGGTAATGTTGGTTATATATCATTGTGATTGAATGGTAGACAGTTTCTTATACCGAAGATGGTGCTTTTTTTAAAAAAAATTTGGTAACTTACCGAAGATGGGTGTTTGTTGACTTGTTTCTAAGACTGACGTTGATATTTCCTACATATATTAATATATTGGTTACATCATGATGACATACTGTTCAAATCAGGCTGAAAGAATTAATTCTGGACAGGTTGTTGCCAAAATAGCAAGCAATCTATTTCAAATATCAGGAAGATTGTTTCAATAATTGTCATTTTCAAACTCCATTATATTATTTGGGTAATTGTAGAAAATGCCGAATCAGCAAAATCCATTTCACTGGCCAAACAGGCCCTAAAACTAACTACCATGTGAAGATCAAGTCTCTTAACAGTGTGTAGTATACAAAGAAATGTCACAAGCGTGCAGTATAAACAAAAAAATGCCTAACACTTAAACGTCTAAAAAATGCTTAAGAACCCTAACCAGATGGTTTGGTTGGACCAAATGAGTTGGGGCCGGGGGTTCCTGAATGGTTTGGTCTGATCCCAACCCTCGAAGCCTCAAAATATATCAAGTCTGGATTGAACCATTAGACCGAATCATTGAATTGTATGGGTCAGTCCATTTTGTAATATGTTTCTCCTCAATTGGACTGTAGATAAGGGGAGGGTTTCTTGTATCCAGAATCCAGTTACTCTAGAAGAACTGCCTCCTTCATTTGCATCTCTTTAAACAATCCTCTGCTTCTTTAGTCTACCCCAAGTTGGCATAACTGAAATCCACAAAACAAGGCTCCTCCCAGGGGTTAGGGGTATGATAAAAGGCATTCTTACCAAATCCAAACCTCTGTCCTTAGAAAATACTGTTCCAAGGCACGGTAGGCACCACATCTTTAATGGACATTTCTTCAAAGACTATGGTCGCGGCTGTCATGCTTCCTCCACAAATAGGGTACATATTAAAAAGGGTGGTGTTGTCGGGGATTGAACCCGGGTCACCCGCGTGACAGGCGGGAATACTCACCAGGCACCACTATACATTTTGGCAGAAAATGGTAATAAAATAGTGAACAATTCATCGGCACTAAAAAATAAAACAAATCGCCGTTGCCGGGGATCGAACCCGGGTCACCCGCGTGACAGGCGGGAATACTCACCACTATACTACAACGACT
>JAOXJP010274145.1:0-34391 GCA_025762735.1 Platanus orientalis
GTCTAAAGGATTCACACATATAATGACGATTCTAATTGATTTTTTTATTTAGATTTCGAGTTTTGGGAGTCGTTCTACACATCGGGACCATCTTAATTGTTCATTTGTAAACTTTCAACACTATGCATAGTGTAAGAAGATTATTGGTGCATCTCTTGGAGGTAGGTGTCGAATCAGGCCACTATACGACGAGAATCCGGTGAATCCATTTTAAGGGAGGTAGATTACCACGAGTGACACCAACTGATAAGTCCTTCCTAATTTTTCTTTTATTTTATATGTAGGTTTTTGCCAATTCAGATATATTATATGCTAGAATTTCTAAATTATTTGTTTTAATCATATCGATAAATATGAGACATTGTTATTCTATATTTGGTATATACGTATGTTAATTCTAGATGGGTTCAAAAATCTAATTTCAATTTAGTATTTAATCAATTGTCATAATAATATATTTTAGTTATTTGTTGTTTATTGATGTTTAATTCATGAGAAGAATTTCATGTAAAATAGAAAGACATCAAATTATACAAAAATTATGTATCATGATCATACAACAGGTTGACACGTGTAGTGAATATATGGTTAAAAGTGTTAAGAAAAATACCCAATTTAAAATGTAAGTCCTTAAAAAGATGCACAAAATTCAAAAAGCAAATATCCTGTCCGGGATTTGGTGTCCAGGACACCAAGAGACGTCATATGGAATGAAATGGGTGGGAATTTAAAATTCATTAAACCCCTACCCATTTTATTCCATATGAAGTCCTCTGGTGTCCTAGACACCAAATCATAGACAAAACATGTATTTCGTATTCAAAAACACATCACATAATCAACCTATGGTGAACATCACACATTGGTCACACCAATTACTTCCTGATATAAAATATCTAGAACATTGTATATTATATTAGGAAGCAAGTATTATACAAATTTTTTATCTCATGGGTTGATAATCAACCCCAAAAAAAAAAAAAAGAGAGAGCAAATATTCATACTCCCAATTTGTCTGCTCCCCCATGCTCTTAGACAAAAGGCTGGGATGTATAGGCTTAAAACCATAAGGGAAAGAATGTTCTGTCCAGGATTAGTGTCTAGGATGGTGTCCAGGACACCAGGGGATGCAATATGGAATAAAATGAGTGGATGATGCATTTTTTGAATTTTGGATTATGCATTTTATTCTATATGATGTCCCCTGGTGTCTTAGGTACCATCCTAGACACCAAATCTTAGACAGAACATCCTTTTCCAAATCATAAAAACCATTTTTAAAAGGAAAATGATGTTCTATCCCAGATTTGGTGTCCAGGACACCAGGGCTGCCATATGAAATAAAATGCATATTCCATATTCAGAAATCGTATCACCTATCCATTTTATTCCATATGACATCCTTTGGTCTCTTGGACAGCAAATCCTAAATAGAACATCCTTTCTGTTTTTTTAAAAAAAATCATGTATTCATGTGCCAGCCTTTGTGTCTGGGAGCATGGGAGAGTAGAACATTTTTGCTCTCAAAAAAAGAATTTTTTTTTTATGGATTGACCCGTAACTGAGTGCATGAATTTGGAATCGGCTTTTTCAGGGTCAACATACATTCTGGCCCGAGAGTTTAGGGTAACATAATCTGACCGGAAGTTTTTCTGGGTTTGTCATTAATCGGCCGAAGCCTGATTTGACCCAGCCGGTCAAGCATCAAACGCATTTGGTTAACTAGATCGGAGTTGATCCCAAAAAAAATGCTTGGGCTTCATTTGGAAGTTGGAACTGAGTTGAGACGTTAAATGCTTATAGATTTTTAATCTGATGAGCAGTACAATTACGAACCCTAACACGGCTTCACGCGTCGAGGAGCCCGGGAAAATCAAAGTAGGCCCCCTTTGCAAAACGCGTGGGGCCATCTCATCAACAAGAAGGGAATCCTTGAAAACGGTTGCTTGGTTTTGAACTTTGGAATCCGAAGCCACTCCTCCCACCAAATCTGTTAGATGGGACCCACGAATTGGACACTTTATGGATCGGTGAAGATCGTAGTGAAATAGGCCCTAGGTTGCTGTAGAATGTAGACCCTGAGCAACAAGGTGCGAGAACCGTAGATTTGGAATCAGGTATCTGTTGTTAGATTCCAATAAAAAGGCTTTCACAACGCCTTCTCAAATCTTTTCAAGTAGATTCTCCAATTATTCCGTCATCAAAGACGAAAGATCTCATTACCAATAAAAATGAAAAGAAAAAAAGATAAAAGATCCTAATTCAATGGCTTTGACGTAGGGTCTGCAACACTAGGTGTATACCCTAGACCTTAGAAGGCCTAACGGCTAACGAACGCGTTAACGGTTTTAACAGATTTTTTATATTTTATTTTTTTAATCATTTTTCTTTTTCCAGTCCGTGCACTCACGCGGTTTTGGATTTTGGAATATGAAATGATGATGGCTCTCTTTCATCCGCCTGTCCCTAGGCTTGCATGTGAGGGTGATGATGACAATCAAATAACGGTGGGCCCACATGTCAAATCATAACAAGTCTTTGTGAGATTCAATGGAGAGGGCCAGAAGCCAATGGACATCACGGACCAGAAAGCCCTTTGTTTTATTGGGCTTGCACTGCCTATCGGGGCATCAACCTCGAACTTGGCAAATTCCTAATCAAAGTGTTCCACGTGGTCCACTTGCTTATCAAATTATGCAACCTCTCACGTGCACTATTTCATCCTCACCTCTTTTTGAGTCCGGATCCTCTTTAGCTGAAGCCCTAACTATCACCACCAACTCACATGTGGCATTTACAAGAGTAAAAACATTAAAAAAAAAAGAAAAAAAAAAAGAAATCCAAATCAAAACAAATGCACCCAAAACAAAAAGTACTAAATTCAAATATTCGTCATGTATCAACCTGTGGTGATCGCTATGAATTTCTAATATAGATTTCTACTACAAGGATCCCAAGTGCCCATTGCATTGCAATGTTGCAAAGTGCCCAATCAATTCCACCTTTGTAAGAAGGTGGTTATGCATGCCTTTGCAATGGTTGGTATAGTTTTACTAGGCTTGAGCTGAACAAATAGTTTTTGGTCTGAATAATTACCTCATTTTCTACTCTTTTATCTTAATAAACTCTCTTTGAATTCTATGATTATGCTGTCTTTGTTTAAATGTTTTGGCTTGCGTCTTTGCTCATCGTTACATTTGTCTTTTCATGCAAGAGGTCTTCTAAATCTCTAACGATAAGTCTATTGAGAGTACAAAGTCGATAAAATGATCGGTAAAGACAAGAGTTGGCAGCTTTCTTTGAATCGTAGGAAGAATTAGATTATAAGGGTTAGTTTGGAATTTAGCTGACACATTTTCACTAGATTCCAATTTAATTGGAAGGTAGTGAGTTCGTGACCACAAATCTCGCCTTCAATTATTTTGTAGAAACTTTCAAAATTTCATCAAATTTGAACGAATTTTGAATTTTATAATTTCAACTTAAATAAATATTTTATTAATTAGTAGAGACAAATAATGTGCCCCCCTTTCTTCTTCGTTGATCAAATCAAAAGCTTTTTGTCATATGCTTAAACTAAAGACATGCTTTGCAAACCAATAGAAAGTTTAAATACCCTACAAACCTCCTCTTTTTTTTTTCTTTCTTTCTTTCTTCTTCTTCTTCTTTTGAAGAAAATAAAACAAAAAAAAAAAAAATGAGTTCAAAGTTGTACTCTACACGGTAGTAAACTTGATTGGAATTCAAAAACAAAGATAAATGACCTGATTTTTTTTTTCTCCCAAGAATTGAAACTTCGCCTTACTTTGGAGTTACCATTAACATTTCAAAATTCGTGAAAGTGTATGTTTGCTATCTTTGATTATATCTTAAGGACATAGTGTTTGGGAGATGTGTAAGCGTATGGAGACATGTTAATTACCTGTGTGTGTGTCTTGGGTTTAAGGGATATGTTTGCTTTTATTTAGGCTTCATGATCAGGCCTCTAAGCCCAAAGGCATAAACTGCGGTCCAGGCCCATAATAAAAGAATTCTTAACGTCCAATTGCTACCTTTTATTCAATGGTCAACTACACTGCTAATTATTTCATATCAATCTCTAATGAAATCCCAGCTGCTATCCTCTTCAAGATATCAACAAAAGTAACCCGAAGAATGTAATGATCCAAGGAAATGGCAGTAATCATTTATCATTGACAAATACCTATAATCAAGTTATCACTACTGCTTAATCAAGAATAATGTCAATAAAACTTAACAAAAAAATCCTTGTTTTTCAAACAAATTGACGATCCCTCACTTGTGCAGATGAAAAAGCAAAATCGAAGTATCCATTCTTGTCTCTTTGAGAGTTGTTGGAAAAGATGTTGAAAATTGTAATTCAATGTGAAATATTGATGATGGATGATGATTCTTTCAAATCTCTAAAAGGAATTTTGGACCGATCTACAAGCAATTGCGGGATTAAACTTTAGAGAGGGAGGGAGGAAGGCAAGACTAGGGTCATCTATTTTTATCTTTTGCATTTGTTTTTAATTTTTATGAAATGACGAAAAATTACCCTTAAATTTAAATGAAAAAAAAATTGGCCACAAATGGACATTTCTCATTGTAGTAGTAGACAGTCAAGGTTTCCCATCCTTTCGATTAATATTTTTGTTATCTGAATCATTTTTGCTACATTCTATTTGGCATAAATACCTTTGTTTTTTCTTACCTACATTTTATTTAATTTTCAACTTGCAATGTATGAAAACTAGATAGCTTGAAAATGGGACTTTCTCAAGAAAATGTTGCTAAGAATCATGAGAAAACCAGCTTCTCATGGCAACCAGACAGGGCCTTAGGGTTGGCCATCTCACTGTCATATGCTAAAAAAATCTCATAAGAACTATTGAATTTTGTTACTTCAAAATATGGTAGGGCCTCATATATCTATAAATAGTAAAAATAAGTTTTTTGACGAATTGCCAAATCACATTTCTAGACAAACCTCTAGAGGGATGTCATGTTCAATTCAAGGATGTTCGGCAAATAGTTGAATTTATAGATTGACCACATGTTAAATACCTAAAATGACCTCACCTCTATACCCTATGGTCTATAAACTATTCAATACTAACTCTAGTAGTTGAAAATTCAAAACTATTACTAAGAAAATATCCTATAAAAGACGACTTTCTTTTGCCATATGGTTGGAGATGTAGTGTAATATAATATACCAGATGAACAGAGGTAATGAACAAATTCTCTATGACATACTCATGTCAATAACATATTTGACGAAACAATCTTTTATTGTTTTTTCTTAGACGTGAATCTTTTTGCAATGATAATTACTACAAACTACATTGGAGCGGATCCATCCTACCAAAGAGTAAATAAATTCATGAAGGATTTGAATCATCTCTAGCCTGAATGGAGGGATATCGCATTGGTATTGAACCACCACATGACATGATGCCTGACAAAGTGTACATAAATACGTAGGTACCTTTTTACTATACATTTATTATAATACCCCTTTTTGCCATGTGTAAATTATCAAGAGACCCTCATCATTTTGCATAATGATTAAATACTGGTATGATATCACTCCATTTAGACGTACCCTATATGATTCGAACCCAGGAAGCAAAATGTTCTACTTCTAAATTGTCTACTTCCCCATGTTCCAAGACCAAAAGGCCAACACGTGATACAATTTTTTGAAAACATTTTTGCGGTTTTAACCCAAGCCTTTGAGAGTATTCATGGGGGAATAAACAATTTGGGATTAGAACATTTGCTCCCTTCATTAAATCCTTTTTTAAAGGGAGCAAATGTCCTGTCCTAGATTTGGTGTCCAAGGCACCAGGGCACGTCATATGGAATAAACTGAATAGGAATTTGAAATTTTATTTAACTCCGTTGGCCGAAAAATGGTTTGCAGGTGTGTCAATTCCAGGTGGACACAAAATTCGGTTTTTCCTAAGACCTTAGGCATCGGAACAAACAACAGGTAGACTGAAAAAGGTTCTTCAGTCATTTGTCCAGCCATCAAATTTGAATGATTAAGGCAATTTGAAAAGGGGGGAGGTATTTCCTTCCAAATGAGTTCTTTTTGCCCTGTAGAATCAAGAACTATATAACATTTTTCACTTAAACAAAAATAATACAAAATGAAACAAATCCAAGGAAATGATCCTTAATCATAACAATAACCACTTACAAATATCAAGCCGAAAATAGTATACCGAGCTACAAAAGACTTATTAATGACAAGTTACAAACCAAAATATCTGGTACTTGATAAAGACTTTTGTGCCAAGTTCTTGGGAATTTGCTGATAGCAAATTACATACTGCAAACGAAGAGTGGGTGGCTGAAATTCTTATACTAAACTCCTAGGGTTGGTTGATGATGAATTACAGACCGATGTTTCTAGAATCAAGCTGAAATTTGATAAACTAAGTTTATAAGAACTTGTTGATGACAAATTACAAACTGGAGAACATAACTTTGTGAATCTGACCAGAATTTGTATGCTAAGCTCTTGGGAACTTCTTGATGATAAATTATAGGTTGGAGATTCAATTTTAAACTGAAATAATAGAAATAAAACAAGCTGAAACTAAGATAATCCCAAATTTGGGTGGATAAATTGATAGTACATTGTTGTTGTTGATGTGTTGGAGATTCATTCATACATCATTTCTACTGCATTTATAGACTTTTCTTTGACAATTAATGGCATTTTCTACCATGATTGCACATTCATGAAAATGGCCATCATTCTTTCATGTACTTTGAACCTAAAAACCATGTTTTGTCGCTGAGAGAGTCCATGAAATCCCACTCTTCCTACTTTCCTTTGGATCTTGGCTCTTTGCTCTCGCAGGTTTGCTTCTTTGTCATAACTTTTCTATTACAGTTAAAACTCCAGAATTCCCTGATTTTGTGTCATTTTCCCTACGTTCATTCTTATGTTGCTAAGATTTGGGAGATGAAAAATTGAATAACAACGTGCAAATCCTTCTCCTCCAACTTTTCCTTCATTGTTTGCCACATGTCCCTATTTTGGAAACATCTAATCATGGAGATATATCTCTACCACATGTCTCAATATGATGGTTTCTATCTTCCTTACTTCTCTCTCTCTCTCTCTCTCTTTCTGGACCATGTGGTAGTCTTTTAAAGAGTTCATGGTCTTCAAAACTCTTCAAGACTCTGACTTGGTGCCAGCTGTGCCTACCAATAACGTGTTGAGATTTTTTGGGTGTAAACAATGCCCTCCTCAGTCTCTTTAAATTTGTAAAAATTTGAAGAGACGTGGTATCATGAGCCTAAACTGATGGCTTTTGTTTTGCCATCTTTTGAGACCGATGTCGCTTTCCAATCAAGTTTTCAATTGATAAAAAAAAAAGTTTAATTAGCTATGGCTGATTTTCTAATTGTGACCCCTTTTTTTTACAGGTAAAATTTATCAATCATGGCTG
Source organism: Platanus orientalis (assembly GCA_025762735.1). NCBI lineage: Eukaryota > Viridiplantae > Streptophyta > Magnoliopsida > Proteales > Platanaceae > Platanus > Platanus orientalis. The sequence continues at coordinate 7,479 of JAOXJP010274145.1, forward strand.
AAATTTTCAATTGTTGGCCAAAATTGACTTTACATTTCACTTTCATCATATGTAACCAATTTATTTTAGCTTTGACTCTTTTCCAGCCATCATTTTTTATTATTAAGCGATTTTTTTTATTACTAACGAAAATTTTTCAATCATGGCCAAAATTGTTTAAATGTTGGTCGAAATTATAAATCATTTTTATTTTTATCAAAAGCAGCCAATTTTTTCTTGTTATAACCAATATTTTGTCATTTAATTTTTTCCCCAACCAATGTTTTGATCCTACAATTTTCATCAGTCACAACTGATGTTGTGGATTCAACTTCAACAAAAATTTAAAGAAACATAGCATAACAAACAAACATCTAATGGCTTCTTTAATTGCCATGTTATAACCAAACTGAAAGGCATATTTATGTATGCTACAAAGGCTAGAATCATAAAAAAATTTGTAAGTAGCCTTAATTTTAGAAAATCATTGGCCAATATCTCTTTTTTATATATTATAGAATGACCAATGTACTCAACCATAGATTGGTTTTTCTCCCCAATGATAGTTTTTGGGAATTCATAACTACATGGTACTTTATTCCGATTTGAAATAATCAGCACTTGAAGTTTCTTTTGTGGCAAGAGTGACCCGTAAGATTTAGCCTGACACCAATCAATTTAGTGCTCCCTAGGTTGTTTGAGCCATGGTGTATGCCCAAATGCTCCATTTAGCCATTATGATAGCCATTAGGTTAGTTTTCGATACTGTAATTTTGGTTTGTGGAGTTTTGGCTAATGTAATTCTTTGTTGGTAAGATCTTATTCCTCTTTTGAGGAGCAAGTATATGGCCACAAATTTGCACCTGTAATGATGGTGATGATTTCCACTCAAGTCCAATAGCTTGTGTGATTGACTCCCTAAACCAAGTGTTTGGACCACCTGTCCATGCACACCGATGTGTTGAACCTTGATGCACAACTTGTTGTAACAGTCCTTGGTGCTTCAGTCAATCCCCTCTTTGGGATGTTCATGTCAACCCGTGCTAAGCCATGTCTTAGGGTGTTGATAGATAAACCCCACCAAAAAAATCTAACACCCTCGATGGAGCCAAGTTTGAGTACCTCTTCCCCTCCTCGATTTTTCATGACAACCAATCCAGCCTTGCTTTCTACCATAGATTTTGTCCTATAATCCTTTGCTCTATCTTCATATTGTGGTCATCCCTCAATCACTTGTGATGGACTACCCCTGAACCTGAGAACATTGTCTCTTGGTTGCCTACCTTGTCTTTTACAAGATTAGTTTCAAAAATCTTAGAGTATAAGTTGTACTCTACACTATTCTGACTGCATTGTGTTAAGCCATTGCACACAATGACTCAAGGAGAACAGTCCATCTACTATTATTCGTTTCCACCACTTAATCAACCACTAAATTGTGGTCACCACCTCTGTCCTTCAAAGCCTACACAGGCTACTTACTTGGCCTATACTCATGCAAGGCCATCACCGAGCAACATCTCCTCTTGTTAAACTGCATTCAACAGTTGTAGTGGGTTCACTTAAACAAACTCTTCCTCCTCTTCTTCTTGCATAACCTGTGTTGTCAATCGCTCCTTCTTTGGACATTTCTACACATGATGTGGGCTACCACATAAGAAATAACCTAAAATTTGCATGCCTTTACCTGGGTGTTCCTTAGCCTTCGCTTTTGATTTTTCATCAGCACCACCATGACCCTTGTACATGTCCTTAGAGACTCCTTTACCATTGTCCCTTGACTTTGGCCCATCGACCTCGTTGTTACACCTCTACTAGTAGTACACTAAACCATCAAAGGTAGTCCACCAAACCATCAGCAACAGCTAAGGCTGAAGGGAGGTCTTTCACACCTTGGCGGCATAACTCAACCCGTGCATAAGGTTGCAGTCCTCCCAGAAAGTTGAAAAGATTCTCCTCCTTTGACATATTCTTTATGTCTAGTTGCCAAGTAGAGCTTTTTTTTTACATAGTCCCTCACTATGTCAGTGTGCTTGAGTCTTCACAATGACTTGCATGTTGCCCATGCCGGCATAGTAGAAAATGTTCCTTCAGTTTCGTTTTTAACGCCTTCCATGTGTGTATCTATGACCCCAACAACAACATCATCTTTATAGTGGGTTCTCCACCAAAGCTTTGCTTATCCCACGAGACACATGCTGGACAACATCACCTTTTTCCCTTCCTGATATGAGCAGCCTAGAAATGGTACTCCATATCACACAGGAAGTTTTCAACGTCTTTTGCACTTCTTACAGTAGCAAATGATTTATGTTATGGCACTACTTCAGCCCTTATTGGATCATCTTGAAGTGCATTCTTTAACAGGGTCATGTCCTCCTCTAAGGCCTATAGATTAACCTTAGGATCACCTGCCAATGAGCACACATCTATGCTAAGTACGACCAGTCTCGCATTGTGCTCTGCACAATGCTTAGGTAGCATCCTTCCAAGTGTCTCCATGTGTTGCACCATCTTTATAGCTTGTGGATTGTTGTTGGACAGACCCTCACAAGGTTTTTCAGCTTGCTAACATGCTCCTTTAAGGCTTCAATAGCCTATTTACTAGCCGACACTAAGTCCCAGACTTAGTCCTCAACCTCACTCATGTAATCCTCCAGTTTGACTAATTTCTTCCACATGTGGTGGTTGAAAAGAAGACTTGTTGTTCCCCCCAAGTCCTTGTTTGTCAAACAAGGGGTTACAAGCGAAATTGTGGCCTTTTTTCTAGTCATTATGTCTAGATTGACCAAAATATGCATTCCCAAGGCTTGTATAGCCTGATTCCACATGTGGAGGAAGAAAGGCAGGCCTATTATGCCTTAATGGGTCATAGATGAAGTTTTGGTCATTTTGATTACTATTGTTGTTGTTGTTAATTTGCCCAAGACAACCATAATGACCTCTTTCCACTTATGGTGGCCGAAAATGAGATCTACTATGCCCCTTGGGCTGTTGGAGCAACAGTTTCCCTCGAGCCTTTGCTTAGTAAATAATAGTTTATAAACAAAATTTCAGTCATCATTTACATTTTGGCTTTAGACATTTTGACCGAAGTTTTCATTCCCAATGTCTGCATGGCCTGGTTCCATCTATGGTGGTGGAAAAGGAAACCTATTGTCCTTCGGTGTAGTGAACAATGGGTTATAAATAGAAGTTCAATAATTTTGATCATGATTTTCATTATAGCCAGTATGACTGAAATTTGTATTCCTAATGCTTGTACGGGCTGGTTCCACCTGTGGTGGTGGAAAATGAATTTTATTATGCCCCATAATCCCTTGTTCAATGAAAGGTGGGGACATAACCAAACTTTCAGTCATTATTTATATTATGACCAGAATAGTCATTTTGCTCGAAATTAGTGTTCCCAAGGCTTGGATAGCCACTAGTGGTGTTGAAATAGGAGACCTGTTATGCCCTTGAGCCCTTGTTCAATAAATAGTGGGTTATAAGTAAATTTTCGGTCAATGTTTATATTCTAGCCAGAATGACCATTTTGATTGAACTCTATGTTTCCAAGGCTAGTTTAGTCTAGGCTTAATTATGGTTATGAAATGACTGCATTTTTACATCTTGGTGATATGGGTCCCACCAAGCATGCCAAAATTAGGTATTGGTTGAAAAATGGTTTGCAGGTGTGCCAGTGCCACGTAGGCATAGAATTTGGTTTTTCCTATAACCACAGGCCCTAGAGCAAAGAACAAGCAAACCGATAAAAGGTTCTCCAATTGTCTGTCCAGCCACCTAAGTTGAAGGATTTAGGCGATTTGAGAAAGGGAGGGTACTTCCTTCAAAATGAGTTCTTTTTGCCTTGTAGAATCAATGACTTTACCACATTTCCAACCGAAACAAAATAATATAAAATGAAACGAATCCGAGTAAATGATCATTAATCATAAAAATAACCACTTACAAATATCAGGCCAAAATTTATATGTCGAATATAAAAGACTTGTTGATGTCAAGTTAAAGACCAAAAATCCAACAATTGGTCAAGACTTGTATGCGAAGTTCTTAGGAACTCGATGATAGAAAGTTACATACTGAAAATGAAGTGTGGGTGACTGAAACTCTTATACGAAATTCCTAGGGGTTGGTTGATGATACGGACTGAGGTTTCTAAAATCAGGCTGAAATTTAAGAAACTAAGTTCCTAAGAACCTGTTGATGACACAAGTTACAAACTGGAGAACATAACTTTGTGAATCTGACAAGAATTTATTTGCCAAGCTCCTAGGAACTTGTTGATGACAAATTAGAAGTTAGAGATTCGATTTTAAACCGAAATAACAAATGTACAATAAGCTAGAACTAAGATAATCCCAAATTTTGGTAGATAAATTGATAGCGACATTGTTGTTGTTGATGTATTAGAGATTCATCTATACATCATTTTTGCAGTATTTATAGACTTTTCTTAGGCAATTAATGACATATCTTCCATGATTGAACATTCATGAAAGTAGGCCTCGTTCTTCCCTGCACTTTGAACCTAAAAACCACGTTTTATCATTGACAGAGTCCATGAAATCCCACTCTTCCTACTGTCCTTTGGATTGTGGCTTTCTGCTCTCATACACATGTTTCTTTGTCCTTATTTTTCTGCTACAGTTAACGCTTTAGAATTTTCTGATTTTGTGTCATTTTCTCAGCATTCCTTCTTATGTTATTGAGATTTGAGAGATGAAAATTGGATAACGTGTAAATCTTTCTCTTCCAAATTTTCATTTACTATTTGTCACTTGTTCCTATTCTTGAAACATCTAATCATGGAGATCTATTTCTGTCACATGTCTCAATCTGATGGTCTCCATCTTCCCCCAACTTATCTCTCTCTTTCTTGACAATCTTTTAAAGTATCCAGGGTCTTCAAAACTCTTCAAGACTCTGACCTGGTGCCAACTATACCCACCTATAACGTGCTGAGATTTTTTGGGTGTAAACAAACTCCCACCCACTTTATTCCATATGACATCCCCTTGACACATTTTCAATTTTCAAACTGTAACTCCATTATCATTTTAGATCACCTTTGCTACCTAGATACCTTGCATATGTGAAAAGGAAGAAAAATGTTCTATCTAGGATGGTGTCTTAGAGATTAGGGGATGACACGTGTTATGTTAAATGGAGTACCTATTAAAAAGGATGGAGGTCTTTTTGCCATTTAAGTGACGAAGTATCATTTTATAATTTATATTAATTTGAAGAAAAAAAAGAAAAAAAAAACCCTATTGCAGCCTTGCAGGGGGTTTCTGTGTAAGTCCAAACAAAACTAGGTGCGCCGCGCGGCGCTTCGCTTTAAATCGCATCAGAAACACCTTTTACTTCCATTTCATTTCAGCTTTCATCCGCGGCCCGACTCCGCGCCCCCTTTGCCACTTGCGGTTTTGCGGTGCCCAAGGAAACGTCAAATCCAGCCGGCCAAAGCGCGGACTCGATTCACTAGGCCACACCAGACGCCACCTTCTTAGACAGACGATTCCAATCCAGTCACACTGGGTCCGCAGTGCTACCAATATACCAAGTGTGTCCTAGGTAGTAATACCAAACGTCGTGTCCCCTCAACGCGTTTAATCACTTTTTTTTTTTTCTTTCTTTCTTTCTCTATATATGTCCGTGCACTCACGCGGTTTTGGATTTTGGAATCAAAATGATGGGCTAATTTTTGTCATCTTACCCTGCTCTGCTCTTTGCATGTGAGGGTTATGATGAACAGACAAATAACGGTCAATCCAGTTTTCCAAAGGCCGGATTTGGTAAGACAACTTAGAGGGTGGCTAAAGTTGGAATGACATCAGGGCTGAAACATCAGTGTAGAAAAGTAAAATAGACTTTTTGAGGGATTTTTTCACTTTTTTTTTTACTGATGTTTCGGCCATGGTGCCATTCCGACTTTAGCCACTCTCTAAGTTGTCTTATCATGAAGTTTAGATTGAGATATTCAAAAGAGAGGAGGGCGTTCGTTCACGTCATTGGAAGCCACTCTTATGTTTTGGTTTTTGGGCGTTTAAGCTCACGGGGCACGGGCTATCCAATGCAAATCAACCTCGAACTTGGTAGTTAACTAATGGATTTGTTACACGTAGGGAGGAAGGGGGGTGGTGGGGTGGGGCTTCTCATTAAATGGGACCAACTATCACATGTGTTACAAAGTAGTCCAACAGCACTCGATCTCAAACTAATCAACTCTGAATTTGAGCAATCGTTCTCAAACCATACCCCACATCGGTGGGAGTGGGTAGAAGATAGTATTTCGCCTGCACAATTGGCTTATTATTACCCTTTCATCCTACCCCAAAGTATACAATAGCAACACTTCTTGAATCCCATGGCTGCATTGTCTTGTATGTATGCTTTGTTTTTTCACATTTGCCTACTAGAATTAAGGATGTCAATGAATTTAGTTAACTCAACACAGTTCAGAGTTCAGCTTGTCATGAGTTAAGCTTTTCAAGCTAACAAAGCTAAGTTTGAGCCTTCAACTGGGCATGTTTAGCATGAGCCTTAAAAGAGTTGCAGTAGACTCAATCTATATATATATGAGAGCTTAGTGTCTCCAATTGGATAATATTGCCATTAGACAATTGTGTCTGTCCACAAAAATGAATAAGGGTGAACTGATTATAAACAAGAACAAAACTAGACCTTTGGACCAAAATGCAGTCACAATTACATACCAAATGCATCTAGTCTCAGCCTGAATCACAATCTCAAGTTAGATCACGATATGAGATTGCTCGTCAAAAGCACCCTTAATTTGAACCTAATCAAGATCATATCCAAACAAAATAGGGTTCACTGCACTGCTTAATAAGTCCAGTCAAAAACACCTTTTAGTTTCAACTTTCATCTACGACCCGACTCTGCGCCGCCCTCTCCACCTCTTTGCCACTTGCAGTACTCGATAAAATGGCAAATCCACACATACACCACTTCATTCTCTCTAGATTTATTAACATAAGCTTTAGGGAGCAGAGAGGGAGAGAGGATAGATGTCTAATACGGTAATACCCCATGTCCCACCTATCATGGCTATGTTCTCTCTCGATCTGTTGCTTTTAAAACCATTTGACTCCTTTCTTTTGTTACCTTCCTTTTATCCATTACTAAATTTAACCGTGACGTAAATTTTTTTTTTTTTTTTGGTAAAAGGTACGTAATACATTTTATTACAAAGAATCATATTCTTATAATGATTTACAATAATTTCATATCGTTGGCTACTGTTCATATTTGTTTGTCATCAATTTCGTCTCTCAATAATCTTGAAGGGGAGAGAAGTACCGTGGTACCTAACCTAATTAACCTCCTAGTAGGTGCCCGTTAGCTTGTCATGGACAGGCAATCAATAGAAAGAAAACTAAATAAACTATAATAAGTTAAGATTCCCATTTCAAAATCTAGATAGCTTCTCATAGGAAACTAAATATTTATTTGGTTGTTTGCTTTATTATGTCGTCCAACATCCAAAAAGAGGAGGCAAGAAGTATCATTACGATATCCATCCTACCAAAGCATTTTCTCCCTTCACTACATAATTCTAATAACAAGATATAATTACTCATTAATGAACATGTACTAATACATATGCAAGTTCATCCATTTCGTTACCCCAAAAAAATAAAAAGGTTCATCCATTCAAAATATATAAATTCATTAAAAATTGTAATTTGGGCACACCATGTTTTTAACAAACGTGAACACATACGTTGTTTGATAAACAAAAATAAGTGAACTAAAAAGATACCATGTCAGTACCAAACAATGCGATGATTCTTGACAAAAGGTTTTTTATTTTTGTGGTTAGGATGTAGAATCATCTTCAGCTCGAATGGAGATGTATAATGCAAGTATTAATCCAGCATTTGACACGAAAACTAAAGAAAGATTTTTCATTATATGTATAGAGCACTTATTTATTGACACATTATCTGGTCGTTCTGAAAAGCTGATTTTCTCTTGATTTTTAGACAAAATTTTATCACAAAAAATCATTTTTAAGTTCTCTAGTTGTTCAAGAATCAGAAATCCTCAATTTTCAAAATTTTCTTAGGTAACTAACTATTCCCAATCAATTCAAGACAACCAGACATGGCCTTTGAGTTTTTAGTGACTGATAAGCGAGTCAGTGACATAAAAGAAACAGGACCACAGACCTGGTTGTACACTTGATGTAGTAGAGCCTAAACGAACCACAGGTTCTTCAAATCTTGGCCATACGATTCTCAGGCTATTTTATCTAATCCAATGGTTTTTCGCATTGGGCCTCTAATGCTAAGAGTATACCCTGGGCCTAGGAGACTACCGGACGTCGTATCTGCCCAACGCGTTAACCTTAATCCTTTTTAGATTATTCTTAAAATTTTCTCTTTTCGTCGTGCACTCACGCGGTTTTGGATTTTAGAATCAAAATGATGGCTTTCTTTTGTCCACTTTTTCAGTACGCTTGCATGTGAGGGTAATGATGAACTAATAACGGTGGGTCCACTTGTCATCATCAAAATAAGTCTGTCTGGGATGATATCGTCTGCGCCGCCCCCTCTGGGATGCCGTGAGGACATTCATTTGCGGTGGTGGAAGACCACAGTATCTGTTTCGCTGGAATATACCGGAAAAGAAAGTGGCAAAAACCCAAGAGAAGATCGAATTTCCTGACCATTCAGTTAGAAAATCTTGGAAAATGGATGAGAGAAACAGTATAGCCCAATAGAAAAATCTTAGAAAGTGAAAGCAAACAGACATTACTGAACATTTTCTTTGGAAAGTTTAACTTTTCTTGACTAACAGATACAGTGGACAGACTAGACCCTTTTGTTTTTTGGGCCTGCTCATGGACACATTCTATCAAAGCATCAACCTCTAAGTTGGCAAATGACCAGTGGATGTGTTCCATGTGGTGGTCTTCCTTATCAATTCACACCTTGTGAGGACTGATCTACCTTCTTCCACTTAGAAGAAAACGGGATGCAATAAAATCAACAAGCAAAACGAAAAAGAAAGTCATGCACAATATAAGATGTACGTGGAAAACCCCAATTTGGAAAAAACCACAGAGCCGTAGAAAAAACTTTCACTATCTGGAAACCTTCGTCAATGACGATTACAATTTTGGGAATCCCTCTTCGCACACAACCCTAGAACAAAACATATAAATACCTCAAAAAACCTTAATACATGACGGATACGGTTCGGATCCGGTCCGGTACATAAAACCATAAAAAACGGGTCAACTTTTTTTTTCTTCCATATTCGAGTTTTTCAGGTTATAATCCAAGTCATATTCGGGTTGACAAAATATGATGCTAACCCAAATCAAACTTCACACATTACAATTTCCCACTTGAAGTTTGATATCCTGTTGCATCTCCTGTGTTTTAGAACACCATTCTTTCCTTGATGTAATTCCTATATCTTGCGGCTCAACTGCACCATCTTCACACTTGAAGACCAACTGAAGCTTTACATAGCTCCAGTTTCACTGTTGTAACTGCCTTAGTGAACATATCTGCAGGATTGTCATCCATATGGATCTTTTCCAACCTCAACACCTTTTCTTCTAGAAGTGAATGTATGAAGTGATTCCTCTTGTCAATGTGTTTCGTCCTTGCATGGAATGTTGAATTATTTGCAAAATGAATAGCACTTTGGCTGTCACTATGTAATATCCTGTTCTCTTGCTTCTTTTCCAACTCTTCCATCAAGTTCTATAACCAAACCATTTCCTTGCTTGCCTACATAACAGCAATATATTTTGTTTCAGTACTTGAAAGTGCCACTATCTTCTGCAACTGTGACACCCAACTAATAGTTGTAGAACCCAAGGTGAAGACATACCCTATAGTACTTCTTCGTTTATCAAAATCTCCTGACAAATCTGAATCCACATAACCTTGTAGGTTAAGTCCAAACCCTCCAAAAATCAATGCGGCTTTAGAAGTTCCTCTTAGGTACCTTAGAATCCACTTCACAGCCTCCTAATGCACCATTTCTAGCTTGCTTAGAAATCTGTTAACAACTCCCACTGAATGGGCAATGTCTGACCTTGTGCTAACCATAGCATACATCAAACTGCCTACTACTGATACATATGGCACCTTGGACATGGAATCTTTCTCCTCCTAGGATTTAGGAGAATGCTCCTTAGAGAGTTTGAAATGCCCCGCCAATGGGGTACTAACTGGCTTAGCATTTTTCATGTTGAACCTTTTTAGGACTTTTTCAATGTAGTCCTCTTAAGATAACCTCAACATGTGGTTCTTCTTGTCTTATGTGATTCTCATACCAAGAATTTGCTTAGCTGCACCTAAGTTCTTCATTTTGAACTCTCTTGACAACATATCCTTGAGATTATTTATCTCCTGCATGCTTGATCCTGTAACAAGCATGTCATCAACATATAAAAGCAATATAATCTAACTGTTGTCATACCTATTAATATAGCAGCAATGGTCCGCATGACATCTCCTAAAGCCATTTATTGTCGTAAAGCTATCAAACTTCAAATACCACTGCCTTGATGCTTTGTTTAACCCTATAAGCTCTTTTTCAACTTACACACCATTTTCTCCTTCCCTTCAGTAGTGTAACCTCTGGCTACTCCATTTAAATTTCCTCCTCCAAATCACCATGAAGGAATGCAGTCTTCAAGTTAAGCTGCTCAAGATGTGAATCTTCTGCTACCACTATGCTCAACACTACCTTGATAGTTGCCATCTTCACAATTGGAGAAAATAATTTGGAATAATCTATTCCTTTTCTTTGCTGACATCCTTTAACTACCAACCTGGCCTTGTATCTTTTGGTCCCATCATTCTCATCCTTCAACCTAAAAATCCATTTGTTGTTCAATGCCTTTTTGGCATCTGGTAGTGGAACTAAGTCCGATGTCTGATTGGATATTAAAGACTTCATCTCCTTATCCATTGCATGCTCTCACTCGGTCAGAGAATCCACCTCTAATGCTTTATCATAGCATTTTGGCTCACCTTCATCTATCAACAACAAATAATATAAAGAAGGGGAATATCGTTGTGTTGGTTTAGGTATCTTGGATGACCTTCTTATTTCCAGAGTAGGTGTTTGAGGCAGTATCTGTTGATCCCCATGTCCTTCTGTATTTGGTGCTTCATTCTCATTCACAACTTGCACATCATCATCAAAAATCTCCTCAAACTCCATAAATTCCTTCTGTTTACTTGAAATAGTAACCTTGTCCTTATACAAGACTTTCTCATTGAATACAACATTTTTGCTCCTCATGACTTTTAGTTTTTATCATCCCAACACTAGTAACCAAATTCTTTTGACCTATATCCAATGAAAACACACCTTTTGGATTTTGGATCTAGCTTATCCCGCTGATCTGCATCAACATGTACATAAGTCATACAACCAAACACTCTTAGGTGTTCAAGATTTTTCGGCTTTCCTATCCATGCTTCTTCTGGGAGTCCACCATCCAAAGGTACTGAATGTCCCCTATTCAATAAATATGCTGCTATGATAACATCATTTGCCCAAATATTGTTTAGGCAAACCTACATGTACTCTCATGCTCTTGGCCCTTTCACAATAGTCCGGTTCATTCGCTCTATCACACCATTCTGTTGTGGTCTTTTGGGGACTATTTTCTCTCTCTTGATCCCATTCTCTGCGCAAAATTTTTTAAATTCCTTGCTGCAATATTCACCTCTATTATCTGACCTGAGGCACTTAAGCTTACACCTTGTTTCATTCTCAATAGCAACTCTTCACTTCTTGAAGGTTTCAAACACATCAGACTTATGTTTAAGAAAATAAACCCATAATTTTTTAATCGAATCATCAATAAAGATAACAAAATAACATGAGCCACCAATAGAAGATACTTGAGTTGGTTCCCATAAGTCAATGTGAACCAGTTCCAAACGCTCCTGCTTGGTTGCCCTTGCAACCTTAGTGAAATTGACTTTCTTTTGTTTTCTATAAACACAGTCTTCACAAAACTCCAGGTCCAATGCTTTTAAACCTAGAAGCTTCCCTCTTGAGTGGAGAATTTCCATTCCTTTTTCGCTCAAGTGTCCCATCTTGTAATGTCATATATCTGAATCTATATCCTTTGCTGCAACTGAAATAGCGGTAGATGTATTTTCTGTTAGGTAGAGTGTCCCTTCTTTCTTTCCACGAGCTATAACCAAGGCACCCTTTATGATTTTCAATGAATCTCCTATGAAAACCATATTGTAACCTGAACTTGTGAGCTAGCCAACTGAAATCAAATTTCTTTTCAGACAGGGTACATGACGCACATCATTCAACATCCATGTAACCCCATTTGGCAGACTAATCGGAACATCTCCCTTGCCCACTATATTGCAAGGTTTATCATTTCTTAAAAACACCTTGCCAAGGTCACCCTGTATATAGTTCTTGAGAAGTTATTTGTTAGATGTAGCGTAGAAGGACGCTCCTGAGTCAATCACCCATGACTCTGACTTGTTGTCCAAAGTTAGAACTATTGCATCTTCAACAACTTCGATAATATTTACGGAAGCCTCCTTGTCCTTCTTGTTGGTACCATGCCTATTTTTCTTTAGAGCCTTACAATCCTTTTTCAAGTGCCCATTCTTCCCGTAATTCCAACATTCTACCCTAGGTTTTCCAAATCTTGATTTGCCTCTTGCCATGGATCTGCCTTGATCCTGGTTCTTGTCAATTGTTCTTCCTCTTCCTTCCATATTTAAAGCACTGCCTAAAGTTTCTTCTGAAGATGTGGATTTCCTACAAACTTCTTCACTAAGAATCACACTCACCACGGTCATCATACTTCATGGAGCTGGAACCCAAGGAATTACTGACAGCCATTACCAAACCATCCCAACTATCTGGTAAAGATGAGAGAATCAACAAGGCCCTAACCTCACTATTAAAATTGATTCCAACCGAGGTTAATTGGTTGGTTACTGTATTGAACTCATTCAAGTGTTTAGCCATAATTCCTCCTTCTACCATTTTCATATTAAACAGTCTCTTCATCAGAAACACTTTGTTGAAAGCCGATGCTTCTTCATACATTCAATAAATGGCTAACATCAAGTCTTCTCTGGTTTTCTCATTAGAAATATTAAAATCTACCGACGAAGATAATGAAAGACAAATTGTACCTAGGGCTTTGTAATCTAGAACTTTTTTGTCTGCATCTATCATCGTCGTCGGCTTTTTTCTCTTTCCTCTAAAGGGTTGGTAAAGATTCTTTTGGTAGAGGTAATCGTCTATCTTCATCTTCTAAAAAGTGAAGTTCATACCATTAAATTTTTTAACACTGAACCATGTAGGTTCCTCCATCGTTGTTGTTGTCGCCATTGCTCCCACTCAAACTAAACATCGCTCTGATACCAGTTGTTAGGATCGATTTACCTTCTTCATCTCAGAAGAAAATGGGTTGTAATAAAATCAATAAGCAAAATGAAAATAGATATCACGCACAATACAAGATTTACATGGAAAACCCTAATTTGGGAAAAAACCATAGAGCCACAGAGAAAACTTTCATTATCTAGAAACCTCATCAAAGACGATTACAATTTTGTATTGGAATCTCTCCCTCTTCGCATGAAACCCTAAAATGAAACATATAAATACCCCCAAAAACCCTTATACATGGCGGAAACAGTTCGGATCCTGTCTGGTGCATAAAACCATAAAAATGGATCAAAAATTTTGGCCGGGGTGAAATTTTCCATATTCGGGTTTTTTTGGGTTGACAAAATCTAATGCTAATCCAAATCAAACTTCACACATTACATATGTATCATCTTATTCTTTGAGCTTGTAAGAAGCATGAGCAAGGATGTAAGACCACCAGCTTCTAAAAATCTTCTCAAGATTTTCTTTAACACGTGACATGGTTTACAATCATCATTACTAAAATAAGGCATTATAAAATACTAAGCAGCAATGGTGACTAAAATGATATAAGTTCTGTACACTGTTCAAATTTGGTTGGGAGAAACTTTTTTAATCAAAACCTTAATGATAGGTAATCTAACACTTATGTTCCTTGTTTGTGATATTTAACATTTTTTGGGTCTAGTTTAGTTGGATTCACAATACAACATGCAGATGTCCATCGTAATCCACTCATTTAATTTTGAACATTATTCTTGGTGTAAATTTCTTGGGAAGTATTAACAAAGATAAAATAATGGAAGGGGAGCATGTGTTTGTATGTGCTTTGAATTATTGGGCTAGGGGGAGGAGACCATTTGCACTACAAATGATCAAATCGAGTCTTTACTTCTGAGTTCATTAGCTTTGTTACCAGTGAAGCATCCAACAAGTATTGCAAGGAGAAGTGAAAGACCATAAATGAAGATGATCGACATTTGTTGGGATCCTAGCATGCTAGGCTTTGATGATTACATTGAGGCCTTACAGAGGTATGTGCATAGATATAGGGTATTAAGAGAGAAAGCTAATCAAAACAAGGCTAGAAATGTTGAAGATAAAGATGCACCATCCATCTTTACGAGTGATCAACCAAGGAAACAACCTTTAGCTTCTACTTCTTTGATGTTCAATGTGTTTGAGAAGACTAAATAACTCTATCTGAAGGCCATTTTAAAATATTGGATGGAAATGAAGTAATATCATATGTCTAGTCCTTGAAGGTCGATGAAGGTTTTACATATTAGGTGTTTTCATTTGTATAAGGTTAGGTATCTATCTTGGGTTTTCTTTATATATTTACTAGTTATATTATGAACTATGCCTAATTACAAGTGGAGCTAATCTTTGTGCTTTCCTCCCACCTAACTGCATGAATCCAACATCAACATCTTCTGATTCAAGCAATGACAATATCTTTTACGATTCAACTTCCAAAGTGAAGAATTTTATTAGAAAAAATTAACTTATAGATTGATAGGAAAACCATAAGTGATTTCCATTAAGTATTGTTACTGGTACAGTTAGAGGGTACTACTTTCTTCAAAGAGTTTGGCAATTGAGGCTTTTTGTCCATTTCCTGAATATTTGTGTTGTGGATGCCGAACTTGGGACATAAGGCAATCTAACCACTCCTAGACTCTTTTTGTAGTCAGAAGCTTATCCAAAGGGAAGACCAATAATGTAGTAAGTGGTTAGGTTAACATAAGCCACTAGAGCTTTCCATCCACTCCCAATAGCCACACCTGAAAGCCAGAAAGTGTTTTGAATGACGAGCCACTACAAATCCAGTAACATACACATTGAAACTTCTCAACATTCCTATGGTCATTTAGTGTGACAATGACAAAACCTGAAACACCAACCTAAATGTCCAGCCTTGTATGAGCATTGCTAATGTCTACTATGTCAAGAAAAAACCAACAACAACCATCTGCAAAATGTGAAATGCAATGTTACCTGAGAGTATGGATTCAATGCCATTGAGAAATACTGAGATTGCAAGCAATGGAGTCAAATTGGAAATTGCCTTTGTAATTGCATCATCACAGGTAAAGTTGGGTTAATGCTGTTCGACATATCAAAACATTTCTACTTAAAACTAAACTGATGGCGATGCTGGTTGTCTTAACAACGATCATTGAGAATTTCATGACCTTTGGTGAGCAGTGCCTAGCTCATTTCCAACTCGAACACTGCGAGGTCTGAACCCATTAATTCATCAACAATAAAAACTTATTATTGAATTGAATTGATTGAGCTTGAGTTGTAATATTTAATTAATTGTTGGAATTTTAAGGTAGAGACTCCAAATTCCTCATTGGAAGTTTAAAAGGCTTTCTTGACTTACAAACTTAATTTTTTGGGAAGATGAATTTGTTGCAAGTCTAAACAAGACTATTGGGAATTCTACATTGATCTTAGACTTCTACATTCATAGTGGTTTTTGCTGCATTTAATCTTTTCTCTTTATTATTTGTATTGGAAATATGAAGTGTCTAGTATATTCATGTATTTTCATTTAATAGGTTAGTGGTTTGATACTTAGAAAGTCTAAAAGACTTAATTTGAGTCTAGTCCAGTTTTTGAGATGTACCTATAAATGCAACCTTGTATCTTGGCATTTGCAAGCCATTGGAATGAAATTTGAAGTGTCCATTAGCTACACAATAAGTTAGCTTTGTTTTTCTATGTCTGTTGGAATCAAGAATACTTATCTCTTGATTTTATGTCCTCTTTCCTCCAAGTAGTTGGTATCAATCCAACAAAGTGGTATCAGAGCCATTCAACCCAAAGTTTGGTGTTGTGTTAAGATAAAAGTTGATTGAGTGGATTCTATGATCTTGAAGTTGGCTACGTGGGAGAAAATAAAGTTTGAAGATCCTAAAGGACGGCGTGACAAAGCCCAGTATTCCTTCAGAAGGTTTAGAGCTAGTTGATCTAAAATCGGAATGGTAGAAAGGAGGAAAAGAGTCGACAAAATTTGTTTAAGCACCAAGAAGGTGAGTTAAAAGAAGGGTGACAATTTTTTTTAATCAATGATTACGATGGATAATATTGTGATGGAAAAATCGATGTTCTCTAACTATAATTCTTGGAGACATAACATTCACACATATCTTCTTGTATACAACTTATGGGACGTGGTTGATGGAATGCCTAAACGTGGCTTGGAAAAAATTTGGGAGATGAAATCAAAGAAGGTACTTAAACATTTGCAAAATTCAATTTGCAAAGAGGTTTGGAATTGTGTTAAAGATTTTAGTTCTTCAACTCAAGTGTGGGAGAAGCTTGAGATTCTATCTTTGCAGTACAAAAGTCCATTGTTGGAACCAATTGAATATTGGATATATGATTTTGATGGTGATAATATTTTGGAAGAAGATATATAGTGATTTCCTTGATGATGAAAGTGATAATGCAGATGTAGAGACAATCATAGAAGAAGCCAAAGAATGTGAAATTTTAATGGAGAAACCAAATCCCAATTTGGATGAAATAAGTTTCCTTTCTTTACCTATATCAAATTCAAGTATATTGTATTCTACTAATTCAAATGATATGGTGAATGAAAGTCATGATTATGTTGAAATTGATCAAACATGTGTGGATTGTCATGAATTTGACATAATGGAAAAAACTTTTCATACACTAGAGATTGTTATGATAGAGATGAAGGTCCTAAAAATTCAATTGTTGGTGAGATTGAAAGAAGGGATGTAATTGGTATAGAGAGACATTGTTTACCTAATTTGTTAGGTGACAAAGCTAAAAACTTGAGTTTTACTTTGCATCACCCAGAGTTGAAGATCCAAGATATCATTGCCTTTGATGTACAAATTGAGTTAGTGAAAGGTATTGCAAATCAAAGTTGGAAAGCACAAGATTACTTAGATGGTGATATCATTGTTCATCAAGAATTAATAGCTACAAGGATAAATTTGGGAATGTATTATGAAGGTTCAAGTACAAAGAAAGTGAATATAGAGAAATTCTTTGAAAAAAAAATGAAATACAAGAAGTGCAGACTTTATAAGATTTGGCATCATACATGCATGAAACAATTGACGTATCAGATTGTGGATATTTTCACAAAGGTGTTGAAGAATGCGACTTTCAAAATAAATGAGAAGCTCGGTATGGTGATGGTCTAGCTTAAGTGGGTCTAATGGAATTTTAAGCTAGACCCAAATTCTGCATTGGAAGTTTAAAAGGCTTTCTTGACTTACAAAGCTAATTTTTGGGAAGATGAATTTGTTGCAAGTCTAAACAAGACTCTTAGGAATTCTACATTCATATGAGACTTCTACATTCATCTTAATTCATGCTGCATTTAAACTTTTCTCTTTATTATTTGTATTGGGAATATGAAGTGTCTTTATTATATTCATGTATTTTCATTTAATAGGTTAGTGGTTTGATATTGAAAAGTCTAAAAGAATTAATTTGAGTCTAATCCCATTTTTGAGATGTATCTATAAATACAACCTTGTATTGGCATTTGCAAGCCATTGGAATGAAATTTGAAGCCTCCATTAGCAACACAATAAGTTAGCTTTGTTTTACTATGTTTGTTGGCATCAAGAACAAACTTATCTCTTGACTTTCTATTCTCTTTCCTCCAAATAGTTGGTATCAATCCAACAAAGAAATATCTGCAACTTGTTCTTGAATTTTGCAAAACTTTACATCAATATCGCCTTTTTTGACCAAGTCTCATATGAAGTGATACTTGATCCTGATGTGCTTGCCTTTGCTATGAAAAATAGGATTCTTACTGAGAGCAATCGCTGAACAAATATCACAAAATATCTTTTTAACTTCATAAAAATGTTTGAATTCTTCAAGAACCCATTTTACCTAAAGAGCTTAACAAGATGCAAGCGCCAATAAATTATATTCTGCTTTAGCTATTGAGAGAGCCACCACTGATTGCTTCTTTGATGCCCATGAAATTACACTAGAACCAATGTTGTAAATAGAGCCATAAGTGCTTTTGCTATCATCAATACTACCACCCCAATCATTGTCACTATATCCAATTAAATTTAAATCTTCAACTTTTCTATAATGAATTCCATCATCGATAGTTGCACTTACATATCTCAAGATTCTTTTACCTACTTCTCAATGACTTTTCTTAGGAGATTCTAAGAATCTACTAAGCATGCTTACAGCAAATATGACATCCAATCTTGTAGCTATTAAATACATGAGACTACCAACAAGACTCCTGTAGAGAGTTCCATAAACTCTTCTTTAAGCATTGCTAGTGCTTAGCTTTAAACCAACTTCCATTGGAGTGTTTATAGGTTTAGCACCTTTCATTCTAAACCTTTTCAACAAATCTTTTACATACTTCTTTTGAGTGATGAAGATTCCATCATCATTTTTCTTGACTTCAATGCTAAGAAAGAAATGAAGAAGACCCATGTCAGTCATTTCA
The DNA here is from genome assembly GCA_025762735.1 of Platanus orientalis. NCBI lineage: Eukaryota > Viridiplantae > Streptophyta > Magnoliopsida > Proteales > Platanaceae > Platanus > Platanus orientalis. The sequence continues at coordinate 26,374 of JAOXJP010274145.1, forward strand.
AATTTTTGCATCATAGCTTCCTTAAATTCTTCACTATTCCTAGTGAAAGTTAAATCATCAATATATAAGAAAACAACCAAAAACTCACCGTAAGTGTCTTTTTTGATGTAAGAGAATGCTTGAACGAACATCTTTTGAAGTCGTTCTTCAAAAAATACCCATTAAAGCAACTATACTAAGCCCTTGGTGTTTACTTCAGGCCGTATAGTGTTTTCTTCAAATGGTACACCTTATGTTCTTCACCTTTCTTCACATAACCAGGAGGTTGATCAATATAAACCTTTTCTTCAAGATGCCCATTCAAGAATGCCAATTTGACATCCTTTTAATAAACCTTCTAACTTCATTGAGTAGTGATAACTAGAACCATCTGAATATTTTCAAGACGAGCTATAAGAGAAAATACCTCTTGGTAGTCAATGCCATACCTTTCTTGTAGCCTTTTACCACTAGGCGAGTTTTGTACTTGTCAACCTCTCTGTTTGAATTCTGCTTTATCCTGTACAGCCATTTTACTCCAATTGTTTCTTACCCATTTGGAAGCTCTACAAGCTCCCAAGTCTTGTTTCTTCCAATTGAATCAATTTATTGATCCATTGCTTATTTCCACTTTGTTTCTTAAGATGTCTCGTCAAAGTTGATTGGATCGGCATCGGCAAATAAGGCAAAGTTGATCAAATCTTCATCCAAGACCTTTCTTGAAACTTTATAAATTTATCTTATGTTTTTTGTCTTCTTAGGAGGAGAATAGGAATTCTCTGAACTTAATGAAGATGAAGATGAAGAATTAAATAGGGAGGAAGGTGAAGTATTATCCTCTTTATTTTCTTCAAATTCATCATTTTGAGCACCCTTGTTTTCTTCGACATCTATACAAATTGATTTTTGTCTCTTTTTTTTTTTTTCATGTACATCCCAATCCCAAGATTATTCTTCATTGAACTTTACATCCTTACTTATGATTATTTTCATGGTAATGGGATTATACAATTTGTATGCTTTTGAACTTTCATTATACCTAACAAAAATGTATTTTTTGGATTTTTCATCCAACTTACTTCTTTCATCTGGCACATGAGAATATGCAATACTTCCAAAAATTCTCATGTCCAATACTTGGTTTATGACCAATCCAAGCTTCTTGAGGAGTCATATCTTGAACACATTTGGAAGAAGCACAATTTAAAAGATAAATGACACATGCTACGACTTCCGCCCAAAATCCATTTGGCGTTCCCTTGACTTTCAACATACTTCTAGCATATTCCATGATTGTTATATTCTTCCTTTCGGCAATCCCATTTTGTTGAAGAGTGTATCAGGTATGGATACTACTGCTAAAAGCTAATATAAGCTTCAGCCAAAACTAGATACATTAATTAATGTTAATAATTTGGCTGTTGCACAAACCCAACATAAACTACATATCCTAGTTAAGGCAATTCATGTTGACACTTGTCACAATAATAAAGAAAAATGTAAGTAGAAAATCTTTTGAATATAAAATTCTAACAAAAGAGAACAAAAGTCATGAATTTACCTGATAGGGAGTAGGTTTACAAAAAGCATAACTACTAGCTTCAAAACTTAATTGCAACAGCTGACTTCTTAGTATCATGATTTCTTCTTTAAGTTTCTCTTTTTGATGAGTCTCTTCTTCCATCAACTTGCGAAGCTTAAAGATCTCAGCATTTTTGGCCGCCTAGTATACCACATATAGAACCAAGTCTACAACTAAGAATGTTTGAAAAAATTGAATGATCATGAAATAATAATACTCAATAATTGAGGGTATGATCATACCTCTAACCTTTCCCATTGAATTAGTTGACTCTAAGATTGTTGATCTCCTCTTTAGTAGTCGTCCTTAAATTCTTCAATGTTTGTTTGAGTTCAACAACTTCACCAGATGTAGATGCCATAGGGCCCTACCCACCAGAAAGGAAATGATGGGAAATGATTCACAAATAAATAGTCATTATGAAAATGTATTAAAACTAACTAGAGTAAAAAGAAATTTTGGTGCCGTCGATAGTCAAGTGAATGGGAAGGATATGATATCATTAAGACATATGAATATTTTAACCAACATTCAATCCTAAGGTATATACAAAACTTCTACCCTGAGCACACGCAATGGTGTTGTCGACAGTCAAGTGAAATCTAATCCATGAAAGAATTTGATCTATGGACAGCATCGTTGTGGTAAAGATCAATTGGGATCATTTGTCCTATATGTGCAAATCAAAATCGGACAAATCTTTACTTGGAGTAGAGCATAAACCTAAAAGAATTGAAGAGGCCTATGCAAGAACAAGATCAATTCGATTAGGGACTCACCATTTCTTTTCATTGTTCAACTCTTTGACAACATGACATGTAAAAGGAAAACCTCACCAAAAAGAACATGTAGCTAGAAGAATCAAGAGGGATTTCTTGTTTAACATAGAGTGATGACTTACATGGAAATACCCATGGCAACAAGTTTGTGAACAAATCCTTCCTCCCTTGCTTTCATGCAAACAAGTTTGCAATAAAAACTTCAAATTACATGTCCAAATAAGTGAACTTGAAGATCAGGTACCTAAAGATCTACAAGGTGGAACTAGAGGAGGCAATAGAGATTGATTACATGGATCATATCAATGAAAGGGTGATTTGACAACTAGTTCTCGAGAGATCAATGCATGATTAGGAGTCATCCTCTCTAGTTGGCTTCTTAGACATATCATGGGTCACGGCTTGAAACACACTACCTACCCGACCTTTTAAGAGGTCCAAAAGAAGAGGGAGGTGGCCTTAGAACACACTACCTTTTGTTTAATGCTTAAAATTGCTTCTAATCGTTAGTTATCAATTAATGTAGGATATTCCCAAGAACCTCAAATAATTTGTCAAATTGAAGTGTGGAAGCAAAACTTAAGAATAGAATTTCAGAACACACTACAAAAAATTAGAAAAATAGATAATAAAATAATAGAAATGGAATTGGGAAATTTAGAATATAAAAAAGAGGAGAAAATAGGAAAAAGAACCAAAAGGGAAATTCTATAATTTTGGCAAAAAGTCCAAAATTACCAAAACATGCATGTTTAAAAATTCCAAAAATTTTATGAGAGATTTTGACATGTACAAGGGTTCTACAGTTCAAATTTCATTCAATTCCAATGAGTTTTGATAGGTAAAACCTTAGAATTTCATAAACTTGAAGATTCCTTTAATGTTGTTAATGATGATAATAGGGAATCTTTTGAATTCAAGCAAGATTGGAATGGGGAAAGTTGGGGATTTTATAGGGGATCAAACCCTAAAAGAAAGAGAGGAAGAGATGAACTTTAGAGGAGTGTGATTATCAAGTCTTAGAAACCCAAAATTTTCAATTCAGATTTGATAATAGTCTCATTAAGAATATAATAGGATAAAAAAAAATCAGCAAGAAATAGCCACGGATCTGGTAGAGAATAAAAGGGAAACGACTAACTGTTGAAACCAGAACATCTATACCTTTAATTGATGAAATTCCAACTTTATATTGTCATTCTCTGATTTTCTGATCTTCAAAATAACATTTAAATTTCCTATTGAGATACTGTTATAGTAAGGAATAAATATGACTAAAGAAAGAAGATAAGAGAGAAGAGAAGTGGAATAGGAGAGGAGAAGAGAAGTAAGAAGCTTGATGAATAAGTATAGAAGATGGAGAGGAGATGGGTTGAGGAAGCTCACAGTTCATCTATAGGGAGAATAGAATGAGAGAAGAAAAGATAGAAGGGAAGCCCACATGTGGCAACAATAACCCTTGGAGGGGAGAAAACATGTTGATGTAATTGTCAATTCCAGTTCAAAAACGTTTGTGTATGGATGGTCAGTATGTATGCTCACATGTATACATATGTGATTAGAAATGTGAAGAGTCATGTAAGTCTAAGTGTGGGTAAATATCAAGAGGAACAACACTCAAAGTTAGACGAAGAAGGACCACAAACTAAAGAGACATAGAGCTACACTATGAAGAAACTCAAAATATCTCAAGGTCAAGCTCCATGCACATCAAATACTAACTTGCGATCCAAAAAGATAAAATCAATACAAAAGGTTGTTAAGTGGGTGAAGACCAAACCAAATACCTAAGTTTGTGTAGATTAACTTACCTTGAACCATATAGAGAAGGCCTCACACTTGGTGCACAAAAAAGGATCAAAATAAGTCAAAATATGCAAAAACATGGTATCTGGATCAATTTAGCATGTTTTGAACGATCTAGACCTTGCATCTATAAAAAATTTACTTGAATCAATCAGCTCGAGGTTGATTTCTACAAGGTTTCTCATTGCAAGTTTAGATCAATCTAAACATGGTGGATCAATCCCATGTCTAGATCAATCCAAACGGCTAAGTTTCAAAAAAAAAAAAAAAAGCAACACAACTTGCAATTGAAGCATTCACGAATAAGGGAGTTTCGTAACTAGACCACTATCACAACTGAAAGGTGTGACTTGTTAGTTCTTGCAAATGGACTATTTGTATCAATAGGAAGTCACCAAGAATGCAGGGTCTTATGACTGAGAAAGTGATTGGACCTATGTTCACGACAGACTTAGCCATCACGATTGAGTTAGAAACCTTAACTAAAAGCATCTCGCAATTGAAATTTTCCTGCAAATGGGATGTTCTCACGACTAAAGTATAATTAGAAAATGAACTGTTCTGTAATAGTTTGCGACTAATACGTTTTCATGACTAGGTAGCTTCTGCATATAGTAGAATAGGGAGATTTATGAACTTAGAGAAGCTAAAATCTTTGACACCTGTAATTATGTTAGTGAGCATGATTCAGCATGTTGTGAGCTGCATTAGGGTGGTAGGTCTATGGTAATGCATGACTCAAGTGATTAATCAAAACTAAGTTAATTTTTAAAGGGAACTAACATGGTAGGACACTTGTAGATGTACAATATTATTGTATACTTAGTTGATAGGCAGATCCTAAGGGTCAATGAATTGAACCAAGGATGCCCATGTTTGGTCAGTTGTAGATATGATGTACAGTGTTAAGGAAAGTCACAAGACTTATAGGTGTATCATATAGGGAATCCCTAGTAAATAAAGATAAGAGTTAGAGCCATGTGAAGGCCCTTAGGTGCCTTGAGGTGGAAAGTCCAACCATGACTTGTTTCATCAGTTGGAAATGTTGAACACAAAAAATTGGAATGAAAACCTCTCAGGAGGTAGTAGGGTCAATCAACCTTTACGGGTATGAAAGGTAAATTGAATTGATGTGTGCCTATTGTCATGATGTAACGACATTAGGAGTTTAGGCACGTAGGATAAGACGTGGTGATTGCGGTAGTTGATTTGGGATCAACACTAAAAGAGGTGACATATGTTAATAACTACTAGTATGAGTAAACATATACTCATGTCAATGATATATTCAATTCCCGCTAGCTAGTAGGGGTGTTATAATGAACATGTCACCATTAGTACCTCTATCTTGGATGCTAGATAATGCTTTATTGAGCTATGGAGATTCTTAGGAGGCTAGTACTCATGCAGGAGGTCTTAGATCCTTTGTCATTAGAAATGTGCTTGTCTTGGATGCTCATTAAGCAATGACTAAATCTAGGTGATTCAAGTATAGTAATTTAATTTAACTCATAGTTATGTTTCCATAGTTTGTAAATTTAGTGTGTACAATATGTAAAAGTCTAGCGAACTGACTTGGGACATTATGGAAATTCCCTGATTGAGATGAAATTATTCGTTAATCTCAAGAGAAAAAGTCAGGGTTTTGTACTCTGATAACTCTAGAATTATATCAAAGATCTGAGAGAGCATTAGGATTTTGAACTAGTTAATTTTGTTTGGGATAGATGTGACTAGATTTTGGCATTGATGCTCCTAGGGAGTTGTAGTTGAATGCTCATCTACATCAAGACAGGCATGATAGTTTATAAGAAGTGTTCATAATGATCCATTTTAAATGGAATGATGCCTTATGAGTGTTCCTCTACTTTGGAAGCTCCATATTAGATATGGACAACGATAAAATTCATAGTGTGGATTTATGCCATAGAGGGAAAGCCTTTAAGGTTGGACTAAGAGGAGCTGATTGGATGTTTGGTTAATACTAGGCCGTAAATTTTCTATAGATTGATATTCTAAGAATAATTGCCCCTAAGGACTAAATGTATGTGTCCAAGTTCTTAATCTAGTAAGATCACATCTCTTTGGGAGATCTCAAAAATAATGGGGCTAAAGAGACCTACATCAAGGAACACCATTGTGTCTAAGATTGGTGAAAACCAAGAACCTCATAAGAATGCTAGTGTGTATAATGCCAAGTGTGTTTAATTCTGAAAAAGGAGATATAATGTCTACCAAAAGACCATATGGCAATGCACTATTATATAGTGAGGGATGATGCAATCCTCTAGATTGCAATGGTAGATAATGTGTTGCACTTGTGGGAGAGTGTGGTGGATCTTCCTTGTAAGGCATATACCAATAAGCTAGAATGGGATTTCAGAAGAATCTCGATCTTGATGGTGTGACAAAAGAATATATTCTCTATTGTCTGATTGGTTGTTATTGTCCTTATTCATTAGATGAATGAGCTTAGCTCAACAATAGATGTCCTAAGAGTGGTGAAATCCATCAAGATAGTCTTTTGACTACATTAGGAATCCTAATTATTAAATCAGATGAATCAAGATGCTTTCCTACATGGTTAGCATGAGAAAGACATCACATGCAATAGTTAAAAGAATGTCATGCCTAAAAATGATGTGAATGTGTTATGGAAATCCTAGAGTGAATTTGAGACACTGAATCATTGCATGATGGGTTGTGATATTCTCATTAGCAATGGATTTATTATCCAAATGGTGCCATACTTGTCTGAAAAGGACTAGTCAGAGTTGCATATGGTGTAGTGTATAGGACATAGATGGATCTGTTGGTTAAGGACTGACATGAAATACCAAGGGTTATTATTGTCTTCTAGAGAGTAAGCCTATCTATAGGAACAAAAGGGATTGTTGTATACAATCCAAAATATTTAGTGAAGTCTCTCAAAGAAAAGCTAGATATGATTAAGTATGGAAATCAACAATTGGCTTGTGGAGATCTTGGTATCTAAAAACTTTGTTGCAAATGACCGTTAGTGTGCAATGGATTATGTGAGTCCGAGAAGTCCTTGAAAGAGGTTACAAGAGTAATTATACGAGATTAACAAGTGAATGACATTAAATTGTCAAAGTTTGGTTTAAATCTATTTGAGATACAATGAGCCATAAACTCTATCTTAAATGGATACACAGGTGTTGGCAAACACATCAAAGTTTCCTATTATAGGGGTTCAGTTAAATCCAAATCTGAGACTAATAAGATGGGAAACAAGCTCCATGAAATCCAAAAGCAGTGATGTGGCTTATTCCTTAGGAATAGGAGCCAACAATCCTATTTTTAATGACAAGGATAGTGAAGAATTGTGATATTGGTGGACATGATAATACAAATGCTTGTGAGCATTGACGATTCAATACATTTAGAGTTTGATCTGATGCTAGCAAGTAAAGTTCATGTCTGTAATCATATGGAACTCAGGTTTTTATTTGAGAGATGACTTGATGTCTGGTCATCCAGACCAATGTGTTTGAAGCACGTGATGTACTTAGTATACGTTGTTCAAGTTTGAGTACATATGAGACACTTTTAATGGTGTTCTAGGTGAAAACACCTGAAGAAAACTTTCCTTGGAAATATAGGTGAAAGCGCTTGATTAATAAAATGTTAGAGTATCACATGAGTAGTAATCCTAGCTATACCTGAAGAAATACATGTTAGAAGGATTGATGCACGATACACCTAGGACTATCTAAAGTGTAGTTCCATCAAGGATAGTTAACCTGCTTTGTGAAAGGGCCTTGGGGATTTTATCTTCGATATGTCTAGGGGATTGGATAAACCTAAAGGTGGTGCTGATGGACACCCAACCTAGTCGCCTTAGGTTTAGT